>BQNB010157116.1:3141-15192 GCA_026074375.1 Tanacetum coccineum | reverse complement strand
GGTACGGAAGGCCCATAAAGCATCATCTAACTCGTCGGACCATGAAGCACGACTTTCACCTATGGTCCTTTTTAAGATACGTTTCAAACCACGATTTGAAACCTCAACTTGTCCACTAGTTTGTGGATGATACGCGATAGAAAGACGGTGAGTAACTCCATACTTAATAGCACGAGGAGTTCTAAATCGGGCAAAGAGAGATTTCAGGAATTTTACGACAACTCGGGCATCATTAGTGGGGAGCTCTTTTGCTTAAACCCATTTAGATAAGTAGTCAACGGCCACGAGAATGTACTTATTCCCTCGAGAAGACGGGAATGGCCCCATGAAATCGATGCCCCATACGTCAAAGATCTCGCAAACTTGAATTGTATTTTAAGGCATTTCATCATGTTGCGAGATTTTGCCTTGACCTTGACAAGCGTCACACCGTATGACCAAGTCATGGGCATCTCGGTAAAGAGTAGGCCAATAAAAACCAGAATCAAAGACTTTCTTAGTGATGTAGTTGGCACCATGATGTCCCCCGGTAGGTCCATTGTTGCAAATCGTGAGGATATCAACGGCTTCTTGGCCGTAAACACATCATCTAATCACTTGATCCGCACAAATCCTAAACAAGTAGGGGTCGTCCCAAAAATAATGCGTAACATCTTTAAAGAATTTTTTCTTTTGTTAGGACGTCATCCCTTTCACTACAAAATTTCCCTCATGGTAATTTGCAATGTCGACAAACCACAGGGTATTAGAATCACCATGAAAAGTTATCATTTCGAGGGTCTCGAGAGGAAATGTTTTGGTAATTTCCTTTTTCTCATGATCACCTTGATGAGGATTTTCTAATCTTGATAAATGGTCAGCCGCGAGATTTTCCGCTCCTTTTTTATCACGAATAATGACATCAAATTCTTAGAGTAGGAGAATCCACCAGAGCAATCTTGGCTTAGCAAGAAGATACTTTAGAGCCGAGTGGTTCGTATACACTATGGTCTTTGATAAGACTAAGTAAGGCCGTAATTTCTCGAAAGCATACACTACGGCTAATAACTCTTTTTCCGTGGTCGTGTAATGTGCTTGAGCATCCATCATGGTCTTACTTGCATAGTGTATAGGCTGAAAATATTTGGTCTTACGTTGCCCCAAGACTGCACCCACCGCATAATCACTAGCGTCGCACATAATTTCAAATGGTAGGTCCCAATCGGGGGCAACTAAAATTGGAGCTACGGTTAACTTCTTCTTAAGTATATTAAACGCTTCAATACATTCTTTCGAGAAAATAAACGGGGTATCTTTTTCAAGAAGATGGGTCATTGGCCGGGCGATTTTAGAAAAATCTTGAATAAATCGACGATAGAACCTGACGTGACCTAAAAAACTGTGAACACCTTTGACGGAAGTCGGATGAGGGAGTTTAGCTATAACATCAACTTTAGCTTTGTTGACCTCAATCCCGAACTTTGAAATCTTATGTCCTAAAACAATGCCTTCTTTTACCATAAAATGGTACTTCTCCCAATTTAGAACTAAGTTGGTATCTTTGCACCGCTTAAGCATTTTATCTAAATGGGAGAGGCAAGAAGAACAGAAAGAATCCCCTGAAGAGCCAAAGAAATCTTCCATAAAGACCTTCATTGTTTCCTCGATCATGTCATGGAAAATGGCCATCATGCACCTTTGGAATGTGCCCGGAGCATTACATAAACCAAAAGGCATACGTCGGTAGGCAAACGTCCCATAAGGGCAAGTAAAGGTGGTCTTATCTTGGTCTTTTGGGTCAATAGGTATTTGAAAATATTCGGAAAACCCATCTAGAAAACGATAGTATTCATTTCCCGCGAGTCTTTTGAGTATTTGGTCCATAAACGGCTACGGGAAATGATATTTACGAGTCACATCATTAAGCTTACTGTAATCTATACAAACACGCCATCCGGTAACTAGTCTTGTAGGAATCAACTCATTATCTTCATTTTCGACTACGGTCATGCCACCCTTCTTAGGCACACAATGAACGGGGCTCATCCACAGACTATCGAAGATAGGGTAAATCAATCCGGCATCAAGGAGTTTGATAACTTCCTTTTTGATAACCTCATGAAATTTTGGATTTACCCTTTTTTGATGTTGAATCGCTGGTTTGAAATCGTCTTCCATTAAGATCTTATGAGTACAAAAACTAGGGTCGATACCCTTAATGTCGGAGATTTTCTATGCAATGGCCTGTTTGTGTGACTTAAGAACTTTTAAAAGGGCGGCATTTTCTTCATCTTTTAATTCCTTAGAAATTATGACTGGCAATTTATCGGTTCCTTCTAAAAACGCATATTCAAGATGAGACGGTAAATCCTTGAGCCTCAAGCCTCGGGAGGAATCATCAATAGAAGATTTAATCGTTTTAAGTTCCTCAAAATGAAGTTCCTTCGGAGGGAGAGGAGATGATGGATAATCATTTAATAACTTCTCGAGTAGAAGAAGGTCTCCCTCCGAATCAAAGTCGCATGAATCATACCCGTTGAATTGAAATCATTTGTACGACAAGCTATTGATTTCTTTTCTTCCAAAATGAAGTCACCCCTCCATCAAAGGAGTGAGAGAGGGGAAAGAAGTAGAAAGGATATGATCTAAAGACAGAGTGGGATTGCTACTTTTAGAACTATCCGAAAATCCGATAACTTTTTGAGCATACTCCTCACATGAAACGTCGATGACATCGATTCGATTAACAGATTCAGAATTATTGTAGGAGTATCTCGAAGTTTGACCAACTTTAATTAAAAGTTATGATTCATCATTAAATCGAAATAGTTATTTCTTTACGTAAACATCAATTAACTCCGTATAGGCCTTCCCTGAAAAAAGGTCTCCCGAGAATGAGAGGAACCCATGGATCGGCATCATAATCAACGACTACGAAATCAGCCAGATAATGGAACTTCCCCACTTTAACTAAGACATCTTCGGCGACACCTTTTGGTAGAGTAATTGATCTGTCCGCAAGCTCGAGAGTCATTCGAGTGGAGGTAAGTTCGGGAAGAGAAAGCTTTTTCCATATGGAAAGAGGCATAAGATTGATGCTTGCACCAAGATCGGCCAAGGCTGAGCATTCAACCATTCCTTGAAAATCACACGGTATAAGAAACTTGCCGGGGTCTCTAAGTTTTTTGGGCAACTTTTTTAGGATAACCGCCAAACAATTCTCATTCACCGGTGTTTTGACTAAGTCAAATAATATTTTTTTTCTATTTAGGAGACTTTTAAACATTAAAGCAAATTTTGGCATATGAAGAAGAGCATCCATGAAACTAAGCTCGAAATGTAATTCCCTAAAGATTTCAACAAATTTTGAAGCTAGAATATCATCTTTTTCATGGAGCTTTTATTTGTTGGCTCATGAAGGATAAGGTATAGACGGTTTAGGCTTAGGAGCAACAACGGGCTCATCAATTGGAGCTTGAATTTGGACTACCGGAGGTTGGATGTTTTTGGTACTCGGTAGCACCGTATCCTTGTCACCACGAGTTCTCGTTCCACAACACTTAGAAATGAGAGGAGAGAGAATCGAGGTCATCATATGAAATACCACTTCAGGTGGTGATTGCTTCTCAAGTCACCCCTCAGGGTTAGCAACTGAGTTGCTAAAGAAGTGAATCCGGTACCGAAGAAGCAAAGCGCGGTATTCATTTGAAAAAAACTAGCCATCATATTCTTAAGCTCATTGGTTTGATTTGACATTGTAGCTTGCATTTCATTCCTCATTTCATTCTTGAATGTATTTATTTTTGATTTGCATTGTAAATGCATTTCATTTCTAATTTCTAATTTAAATTACTGTTATGATTTCTCATAGCTTGCATACTAGCCTTATTTGTTTTCTTAAATTTCTCCAAGTCACTCGGAGTGGCAACTTGAGTTTGTTGAATCGGAGCTTGATAAGACGTATTTCCCTGATTGAAGTTATTTTCCTCGTACTGGTTAAAACCCTTGATTTTCCACATTTCGGTTGAGCCAAAAACGGATGGTCAAAACTGATTAGCTACACTTCTGGGACGATAACCGTATTTCCCTATTTAAGGTTAACTACGGCTTGCTGAAACATATCCTTGAATATTGTCCTTGATTATAGCTCCGAAAAAGTTTTGCCATCAGTGCAAGACACTGTCAGGTAAGAATGACAACCACCACAAGTAACACAAGATTCCTCAACATAGCTTTTAACGACTGGAGCTGGGTTACTTGATGTTGTTTAAAAACATCGCGGTCATGTAACTATCACGGCACTGGCTACGGGCACTGGCCAATCTCTGAAGAATCCACATACTTGCCTTTCACTTAGAAACAATCGGTATATGTTTCTTGAATTAATGAACTTTTGATTTGTTTTCGAATAATTTTTCAACACACAAAGTAGTACTAAATGAAAAAAATCTTGTGCACATTTTTCCAAAAGATTGCCACCCGGCGCAAATTCAAAGAATCTTGATCGGATGGGTTTAAACCATTGTAGAAGGTATCGAGTTGATGCAATTCGGTAAAACTGTGATGTGGGCATGCACGAAGAAGATCCTTGAAACGGTCCCATGCCTCACTAAACGTTTGCTTAAACTTTTGTTGAAAATTTGAAATTTCATTCCGGAGATTTGTTGTTTTTGAGAGAGGAAAGAAATGGTTAATAAACTTGGACACAAGATCGTCCCAAGTGAGAATAGAACGAGAAGGTTCTTTGTCGAGCCAAATCCGAGTTGGACCATCGATAGAATATGGAAAAAGCATAAGCTTAATCGATGTCAATACTGATTTCACTATGCTTGAGCTCGAAATGCTCAGCGAGAAGGGGTGGTACACTAAAACTACGATTGTTCCTCGCATAACCCTCGGTGGGTCAAGCGAGTAATATCCACCATAGTACATTGATCGTGAACCATCGTAACTACCCTACGGAAGTCCTCCTTCAAGTGAACTTTTGACTCTTTGTTTAGAACTTCTACGATTACGACGTTTCAGAATCGTAGAAGTAGGATTCGTAGAAGGTTCACCAACGAATTTTGAAGAAGAGCGAGTTTGCATACACTAAGAACAAAATAATAGAGAATAAAAAGAAAAAAATATTATTGTAACCGATAATCAAACAAGTGTACGTAGCTCTATGAAAACCACAAAAGAAGCGAGGACGGGTAAGACGCGACGCGTTATAAAAACCTTCTCCTCTTCGGTCGAAGTTCGTGTATCATCAACCCATCCTAAACCATCTCTTAAAGTTTGTAATCTAATAGTGAGCGATTAACACAAGTGATCACAACGGTTGTTTTTGTTTGTATTTATAAGTTTTTTTGGTTCTTGAAATACTTTAGGAAAAAGTATTTTTGATTTTACTAATGAAATCTATCTACAAAATAAATCAGAAAAATAAAATATTTTTGTATTTTCTTTAGTTTTTTATATAAAAGAAAATAATTAAATGATAACTTCACGAGGAAGGGTCTTCAAAACACTAATCTTCAAGCTTTAACACGATATTCGATACACACTTCCCCGACAACGGCGCCAAAAACTGATTCGTCTCCAAATACGTACATAAGGATAATATCAATAATAGTATAGTAATAAGTATTCCGTAAGGATTTAAGAAGATTACTTTTATCCAAAGTAAAATTCAAAACCTCCCGAGTCGTATCCCGACAAAGTGTGAATTGAGAATCGGTTAAGTTTGTGATCGCTTGCTTTGAATGATTTCAAGGGTTTTGATTTTGGATTCTATTTCTACAACTAACATGCAAAAACAAATAAAGGCAAGCTAAAAACGAAAGCAATTAATATTAAAGCACAAAAACGATAACGGGAATCTAAAAACGCGACTTAATACCTAAACTATTAAAATTTAACCATAGAACTATTTTTTTATTTTTCATAAATCCTAAATGATTAAAAATAATTTTAGAAAAAAGAATTATATTTTTTTGATTTTTATTTTATTTATTATGAATTAAAAACTATTTTAATCTAGAAAATTGATTAAAAATACTAAACTAATTCTAAAAATTCTAGAAAAATTATGGAAAATACTTTAGACTATGTAGAATCTATGAAAAATAAAAACTAGACAATTAGCTGAAGAAATAAGCAGAAAATAAGCAAAGAAGCACGAATAAGCAAAACTGAAAAAGTGACTATAAGAATTAAATGGCACACATCTATAAATGAAAAAGACCCAAGGGCAGTTGGTAGTGAGTGTGTGTGTTGAGGTGTTGGTGTTATAAAGGAGAGGTCACAGGTTGACCCCTGTGACCTTTCTTTTTTTTAAAAACATTTTTTTTATTTTTCTTTTTAAAAAAGTTAACTACTAATAAAAATAAGAAAAAGTGACAGAATGGCTATTTTAATACTTAGAAAATTAAGCCAAACGGTTTGGGCTTTTAAGACTAAATAAGTAAAAAAGAAAACTTAAATAAGCTAAAACAGACCCACTCCTAGACCTAATAAGCAATTAGGACTAAAAAAATAAGCAAATGCAATAAGCTAAAAAGCATCTAAGCCTAAGGACAACTAACTCTAAAAGACTAAAAAAAGACTCAACACACTCTTTTTTAGCTAAATAAAAAGACTAATAAGACACTTACAAAGGCTTAAAAAACAAAGACCATATTAAGACCCTATTAGAGTATAATAATGACTTAAATCAGCGGACCTTAAGACCCTTACCAAGAGATAACTAAAAAGAAATTAAAAGAACATAAAAAAAAAAAAAAAAAAAAAAAAAAAAAAAACTACACTATTATATCTTTTTGGCTTTTTGAAAATGAAAATAGTTTAAAAGGACTTAGACAAGATTTTAAGCTAAACTAACAGACTAATAAGCACTAAGAATAAGTTGAAAACTAAAAACAGTAAAACATCAATACCCAAAGGACTCAAATAAGCTAGAATTAAGCTGATAAGTTTAAGAAATTAGCTAAAAAGATTAGGATGCATAAAACAGTTAAACTCCTTGTTTTGGAATTTTTGTGCTAAATGACTACTAACTTTCTAGGTTCTAAAAGAAGAATGATGATTCAGAGAGCAAACACAGATGGAGTTTTAACTTCAATAAGCTAAGAAAAACCATTTTTAGCTAAATCCAACTAGAATTTAAACCTTAAAATAATCTACAAACAAGGACTTAAACCACTACCACTATTTGACTGTTTTGATCTAAGATGGTCAAAATGCAAACCAAAGCTTAATGACTCAAAACAGGTTGCATAGATTCAATTTAGACTCCATTATAAGTTCAATAACCACTCCTTTAGCATTCATTTAACAAATTCAGCAAATGAGCAACTTAGAACCACTATTAAACTAACAGATTTGAAATTTTGATAAATCAGTTAGGAAACTAAACAAAACTTAATCAAAGCTTATGAAAACTATATTTAAGACTATTTTTTAGCTTATGAAATCCATTTTTCTAGCTAATACAGCGTGCACAAGCTTGTAATCCTGCATCAGCTTCTTATCCCAAACAACCCCTTAAATTTTGAAAATGCATTTTTGAACTAAATTAGACCTAAATAAGCTATGAATTTTGAGACCAGATTAAGACCCTGCATATCCAAGACAAATAAGCTAAAATCTGAAGGGAATAAGTACTAAATTATAAGCTATACTATTAAGCTAAATTGACTAAAAACAAAGCATATTTTATTAAAACATAACTTAAACTAATCTAAACTATAAACTTAATTCATTAAGCAATCATTAGACAAATTAAGCATAACTAAGCATAGAATAAGCACAAATAAGCAACAGAAATAAGCAGAATGATAAGCAGTGAAACAATAAATGAGCAGTAGAATAAAATAATGAACTTACTTTAGCCTTTGCTCTAAACAAGGCTACACAATGCTCAAAAGAGCTTATCAACAAGCCACTTAAATAATAATCTATGAATAAGCCTTATAAGCCCATCCATTTCTGGCTTATCTTCCAATTGGCTTATTTAACTTTTTGAGTAAATTTTGAGGTAAATGCTTATTCAGTTTAAGCCTTAGGTGAGCCAAACTGAATAAGCAGTAGCTTAAAACAGTGAAGATAGCTTAATTAGCTTATTAGCTTATTATTAAACAAGCTCAAATCATGATTGCATTTAAGGTAAAAACAGAATTTAAAACTGAATGAAATTAATTTTATTGATCTTAAAAGTGATTACAAGTTGCTTAAAAAATAGATGACATTCAAAACAAAACAATAAGCTAAGATAACAATTAAGCTACTAAGAACTTGAATTAAGCTAAAATCCTACACGTCTTGCTCTGTGTGTGAAAGCCTCCTTTTATAAGGGTGAGAGGAACCTTCTAGCCTTCAGGACGCTCCCATGATCTCTAATCCTGGCCCTTCAATCAAACCGCCTCACAATCATCAACTTTTAAGCCGTTGGATTGCGTGCCACGTCCTAATAGCCAATGGTATTGCTGGGAATTGCTAGCGTGGCTAATTGGGGGTGTCAGCGTTGTCAGGATTCCTTCTAAAAGCACTAAGGGGCGTGTGTGGGTGAGTGATTTGGTTTTACATGTGTATGTGTGCCCTGTGTAAAAAATGGCGGGAAAAGGAAAGAGATATACTGTAAGTTTTGACCCCGTTGTTATAACATTGACTTTGACCCGGGTATGATTGTTGGGCTTGGGCTTTTTATTTAACATTGGGCCAGGAAAAGGGTTTTGGACATGGAAAGTTTTATTTATAAGGCAATGGTTGAATATGATTCAAGTGTTAATGGGCTGACCCGACCCATTAAACGGGTGTGGGTTGGCCCATTAAACATGAATATGACTTCGGCTTCGGTTTTCCGTGCTCTTTCCATTCCCGCGCTCGGTTTTGTCCGTATTGGCTTCATTTTTGTCCTTTTATTTAATATCTGTACCTGCAAGACACAAATTACAAAATACACAAATACAATGCATTTTATAATCTGTATTTACCGATCATTATTGGTCTTTTTTATCAATTATATTCGTAAAAGGTATGTGGTTTTTAAGGCCCATACAGTGGTGAGTAGGTATAAGCGAAGAAGTCTGACAACCTCTGCTACAGAAGGAAGTGATATGGTGTCTGAGCTCTGACAGACCAAAAAAAAGATAAAATTTCCCCCCCCTAAATCCATAACACGGTGTACAGGTGGTGGGCCAGAGCGGGGTGCTCCACCTCCTCCTCCTCATTCTCGTCCTCCTCAACATCATCATCATCATCCTCGTTATTATCGGATGACTAATCATCATCGTCATCGTCTCCTCCGTCGGCAGGATAATCAACGGGGTCCTCCTCAGGATCCTCCACATCCTCCTTTGGATCGGAGTCTGCAATGTATCCTGGTGAGTCAGTAGTAGGTAAGACAGTAACAGGCAGTGGCTGTTCCTCAGCGGGAACCACCTCATCCTCCGGTGGCATAAACTTCGGGTATACAGACTCAGGAACAAACTCTGGTAAAGGTGGGTACTCAAGACCCGGCATATAATCAGGAGATGGTGGGGCCTGAAGATCGGCCTCTACATAAGGGTCCTCTAGCATCATGGACAGTCCATCAACTCCCGAAGATCCTATGTCTGACAGATCCTCGAACGGACCGGATACCTCCGTGTAAGTGACTGTGGAATCCCCTCCAAATCCGACATGACCAAGATCTGAAAATCAAAAGTAGCTATATATAAGTATTAATATAAGACTCTTATTGTAATATACGTACTATATTGTAGACACGTATATCAATCATGAATGCATCTTGTCTAGCAGTCTAACCAACTAATGCAACAACTAGTGTATGTATGTCCCGTGAAAACCCCTTTGTATGAATGCAATGTTTGAAAACGATTATAGTCCAAAAAAATATTTGACCTGGTTCTCTATAACCTTGGCTCTTGATACCAATCTGTAACACCCCCAAAATGGATCACAGCGGAATATGGGTCTGAGGGTGATACTTCATAGATCAATAACACAAGATATCTATAAGAACGACCAAAAAGTCTTTTAAAACCGATACATTAGATTTAGCAAAGTATTTGTTATAAAAGCCCGAAGCTTCACTTGTTCAAAATACAAATTACAAAGATTCTAGTTCATAACAAATGTTTCCTAAAATGTAATGCAACCAAATCTTTATGCAAGTGACATCCAAAATATAACCACCAATGTATCCCTTGCACCTCGTGCCTTATTGACCTCCTAAAAAACATTGCTTTAAAACGTCAACAATAATGTTGGTGAATTCATAGGTTTGTAAAATGTATAATGTAGGACCGCAAGATTTCCCCATGATAATGCAACAGATGCAAACATCATAAAATGTAATTACGTTTCCCTAAGCTCATGACACTGAAGCTCGACATGTATGAATTGCAATATAAATTGCCAACATTGCCCGTGATGATGTTCTAACCCGCAACATCCTATGTCCGACATGGTATACGTTCGTTGTCCGGCAAACCGGCACAGTGAGCATGACTCACCCGAACGGGGATGTCAATCCCAAATAGATCTATTTATAACATTCGCGCTCACAACAAGTAATTGACAGTTCATGATAATGGGCTCAGAGGGTTATCGCTACTTAGGCAAACACGTAATCGTAATGTAAAATGTCCACTTGCGTCCAATTGTAAAACATGCATATGTTTCTCACCCCAAAACTTGTAAATCATTATAAATGTAAAACGTGGGGCTATGAACTCACCTCGAGTGAATGAATAATCCAAGTATAACAGAAAATGCGTCACAATAATGACCGAATGCAACCTAATTAAATATAGGTCGTATAAGTACTAAGCACTTTGATTAACTAATACCATATATAATTCTATATAGCTACATCACCATCTAATTGTATTTGTGAAATCATATTTATAAAGTAAAAACGTTTATAAATATATCTTTAGTAAAAACGGCGTAACTTTCTCGTTTTAAGTCCGTTTCTTACGTTTCTTATGTCCACGCTTTCGTATTAAGACGAGTTATCAAAATATTACATTTTCATATTTTAAGTCCTCTGGTGAACAGTACTTTTTACTATTCATACATTTTTTTAAATTTTGTTATCGTAAATTCGTAAATGTCGTATCTTATTCGTTTTAACTCCGATTTTAGTGATTCTTTCGAGCACGTCTTCGTAATTAAAAGTTTTATCTAATTAATGTATTTGCCAAAATATATCTGAGATGAATAGTGATTTTTATTGTTCATAGTTTATAAAATTATTTTTATAAACTTAATTATCGTAAACACGAAAAAATCCATAACTCCTTCGTTATTGATCAAAAACTTATGATTATTATTGTTTTGGAATCCTAAAAATATGTACTATCTGGGAAAAATATCCAACCTTTTATATCAGAGGTGGTTTGTAATGAGTTTTTATAAAATTTCTTTTATAAACGCGTTTATTATTGTGTAACTTGCAAATGCCGTATCTCCTTCGTTATAAATCGGTTTTTCAAGTTCTTTATGTTGTCCTAGGTGAAGGATACCTCTTGTTGGATACCACTATAATAGATTGAATTCCTTATGTTTGTTTAAGGTTTAGTTATATTAGATAAATCTAACATAACTATAGTAGAAAAACTTTGTTAAGTGTATTAAAGATTATGCGGAATCTAATCTTTAATATTAGAAGAATTATTAATGAAACAGTAACACAAGAACACAATTAAAAAAACAATAAATGCTCCGATATTATTAAGAATAATACGAATACTCTCATAGTATTAGGGTTGCAAAACCTTGAAGCTATGAATAACACTTATCAAATCGTAAAACCATACGCATAAAAACATATTAAACTCTATACCCTAGGACCTCCTTTTATACACCAAGGAGTCCTAGTCGATTTACAATATATTTCTAAGACTTAGAATATTCTCTACCATCTATTCTATAAATAACTAATACTTATCACGTAAGTAATCTTGATATCCAAACAATCTTTATCATTTCTTTTGTCTTTATCCTTTCTCTGACAGTAGAAACTCTTTCAACAGTCTTAATATTTGAGCAGTAGTAACTTATACACCAGCAGCATTAACTTTA
>BQNB010157115.1:5129-15192 GCA_026074375.1 Tanacetum coccineum | reverse complement strand
TTACGGTTTAAACTCATACATCGTGACAAATGCAAGATGTCATTTATTTGGTAGCTATAGACACAATGTTCTCTAGTCACACAAATATTTCATCTTTCAAATATTTCAAAACCGGAAAAGGGTAATGAAATATTAAAAGTGAGTTTAAATATAATTAGGAAAAATTCAATTATAACCCTATATTATTCTTGTCAACCAATGAGAAGAGATAGGAGTAAGTCTCGATCTTTTTACCAGAAAAGAGACTATGTTTGTCTTCTTGAGAAAACAAACTTTCGTTTTAGAATTATGTTGCAATAACACAATTAATCAGAAAATAGAAAGTTTAATTTAGTATTTTTGATAATTAAATTCTTAAAAGAATTAACTACCCAATTAATTACTAATAAGACTAAGATCCAACTTAACCTCCCACTTATTACCAGAGGTCTGACCAACGTGTAAACAAATAGGGCAAGAGGTAAACGTTGAGCGTTAATTGCATATAGATGCAACTCTTAGTTTTTATGAGACTTATGACATTAGTAACTCTTATAGTAATATCAAGTGTATGTTTAGTCTCATCTTGTGCCTCGGGTCCAAGTTTTGACCAAGCATACTCGATTTAAGTCAATAAAAAAAGAACATGCAAAAATTGACATAAATCTGACCTACGAAAAAATTCTCCATGGGTTGGAAAGGCCCTTAGGTCTGACCAAAGAGGTTAAACCAACTGCACGTGTTCTTACTTTGGTTGGCATAAACTTAAAATTACAGATAAGAGTATACACATAAATTTTACAAAATATGTGACAAAATCGTGTACAAAGAAGCATGCAAAACATCTTTGTAGCACAAGTTAAGAAAACATTTTGTTAACTTTTAATGTTGACATCATCTATGTCAAAAGTTCTCGGTAGCTCCATTTGAACGCACAAAGAAGCGGAGAAGCGGGTCAGCGCGAAGCTTATTAAAAACCCGACTTCTTTTGAGAAAGTCCGGCCTTATACCTCTCTTATAGTTTGTTCAAGATGGGTGAGCCAATTTTACAGTTTACTAATGATGTATTAAAAAAAACTTTTAACTCTCTTAGAAAATAAGTTTCATAGTTTAATGTCCGTATTTATTTTTTAAAACCAAATTTTACAAATAACACATAAAAGTCACTCGAAGTATATTAATTATGTGCGTGATTACACAGACAAATTTAAACCAAGTTTCTCTTTAAGTATTTAGTCTGTTTAGAGTTTCAAAAAATCTTTTGCATATAGTCACAAGTCACAAGGAGTATAAACACACAAGCATATAAAACAGACAGAAAGTGAGGATGAGGTGAAGACAGACTCTATTCAGAAAGCAGTAAATCACATAATTCCTCGAGGTCTCACATGAGTCTTCCCCAAACGAAGAACCAAAAGACTCTCGTTAGGTTTTCTGCTAAAGTGCCTAGATCGTCACATCCATCATATAACATGATTGCGTGAGTCTTAAAGCCGGGATAATGAAAAGAATAGAAAACTTAACACTCTCAATGAACTATTAATTTTAATTCTATTTTATTCAATCCATTAACTAGAATTAAAGCGAGATTCTAGATTTTTATTTATTCTTTATGGCAAGAATTGCATATTGTTGCCATAATTTTCAATTAAAGCAATAAATAAAGGTTTCTCATGCAGTTCTAGCATGTTTTATAAGTTTGTAACCCATAACGCCAAATGAGATTGGCTCATGATGCCACTGTTGGGATTTAATAACTAGTAAACCATTTACTACGAGTACGCAACGGATGG
Organism: Tanacetum coccineum; assembly: GCA_026074375.1. Classification (NCBI taxonomy): domain Eukaryota; kingdom Viridiplantae; phylum Streptophyta; class Magnoliopsida; order Asterales; family Asteraceae; genus Tanacetum; species Tanacetum coccineum. The sequence continues at coordinate 13,420 of BQNB010157115.1, read as the reverse complement.
ATCTAGTTTGACATTAAAGATTAACACACGTATAAAGATAGAAACACTAACCTTTTGTTGAATGACAAAGCAATCAACAAGAATCTTTACTTGGAAACTTAGTAACTAAGTTGTCACCTCTACGGTTGCTCACACAACACGTCCAACGAACATGTCAAGATGCTAGTCTTTACTTCACGTTTCACGAACACCAAGTGTTACACCTTTCTTGGATCGAAGCTCTCAAACAAACCTTGTTATCTTACACCGAAAATCAGCCAACAACTCATAATGAGCTTGAACCAAAATTAGTAATCCCTAATTAGGGTTTAACCTAATTAGGTTATACTTGAATCGAAAATCAACAAACCCTGATTACGATTTAGTTAAATTCGGTTGAACCAAAAACCCAAGAAACCGAAACCCTAAGGTATCAAACCGTTGTCACTTTAGAAGAACTAGTAAACCGAATCCCTTGAAACTTGTATATTTACGATCGATCTTGTGGAAAACCAATATGCACCAAAAACCCTTTTAGGGTTCCACCGAAAATCAAAACAAGAAAAGGGGAAGAACCAAAAACCCTAGAAAAGGGATTTTCGGTTGAAGGTTTTAGGAGAGAGGAAAACCGAAACTCAATTTAGGTTTTAGGGATTTGAATGAATGAATAATGAGCTAGGGTGAGGGTGTTTATATAGGCACCCAAATCCTAGTCCTTGGTGAACAAGGAAACATAATTCATTCATTATTCTAATTCTTACACCTCCTCGATTTTAAATTGACACAAACACCCCCTCTAATAACCTTAAGGGCCGGCCACCACAAGGCATCCCCTTTAGGTTTGGGTTTTGTCAATCTAAGCCCCTCCGGTTTACTTTTAAACATTACGTGAAGCATATTTAAGAATAAACGTATTCTAAGTGTTTAACGTGTGTGCCCTTAATAGGCTCACGCACTTCTAGTCGAATAACACGCGGATCCAACTACCATATTCCAACAGCTCCCACTTGGGAGTTGGAGTAGCGGATTGCGTTTATACTAACAATGGAAACGTTACACTCAAATAACTTCTCCTATCCTATAAGTTCGCGTTCCTTCAAGCACCACCAAGATTCATAGCAACAAAGGATTTATGCTAAATTGATAGTTAATAAATTGAGTTAGCTTGTAAAGTATTTCATCCAGACATTTAATTAAACATATGCAAATGAACGTAAGAAGGTACTGCTGCGTTGGTAAGTTTCTACCATTGAAAGAATGGATTTTATTTTCTCTACTACTTCTAACAAGTTATATTGTAAAATGGAATATATGAGTGTGCTCGTAATTATAAAATGCTTCTAGTGGTTCTGTACCAAAATGCATGATTGAATGTTTACAAGTTGCATTCTAAAGCCAAAAGGAAGGTGTCAAGTTGCTTACATCTTAGACCCATATCTCTTACATTATAGTTTATGCTACTCTTCCCTATCCCAAGTCTTCTTAAAGTCTTCTGTAATTATACATAGAAATTAGTTCATTACTAGTCAAGAAATTAGTGGATGATAGACAAATTAAAGGGTGCGCTTGGTTCAAAGAAAAGAAAAGGAAAGGGAAATGCAAAGGGTATACTAAGGAATGCAATGAAAGTATTTCATTGCATTGATGTTGCTTGGTTAAAATGTTTAAAAACTAAAATGTATAATACTTTCTTTTAATCTTTTTCTAGATAAAAAAAGTAACAAATTATAATAAATCAAATGAGGACGGTTAACATAAAGCACCACGAGTTCGACGAACAAAAAAATTGCATTATTGTGGTTTCGGAAGTAACCGCTAAGATATGTAGTATAGTAATACATATATTACTCTAACAGTTTCACACAAGATAATATATTTAAATTATGTTTATGTATATTCCAAAAATAAAAATTAATATTAGTTTTTTAGACATTTAAGCAAACATAGGATCTAAAATTTACATGTCGTGAAATGATTATGAGCATTGTGTGTTACGAATCTAATTTGTATGAATTTAGGAGGAGTGAGATCATGGGGTAAAAGATGTAAGTGGGTAATCAAATGTCAATACCCCCAATTAAGTGAGTAATGGAATATTACTTACTTTTAAGGAATTGAGCATTGCATCAGAGGAAACTAAGCAACATTTTTCATTATACTCCGTAATTGCCTTTCCTTACCTTCTAAAACCCTCAACCAAGCACCCCTAAATGTTGCTAGTCTAGTCTTCCCACTCCCAATTTTCTTTAAAAGTCTTTTATGATATGATTATACATAGAAATCAGTTACTATGATATTATTGCTTCAAGACTATACCTTCAAATATCAAAGGATAATAGTTACTATGCGTTGGCCTATGTTTTTACTTTTTAGTGTTTTCCTATTAAAAACACTTATATAAATGTTTTAGCAAAATCTTCTTATTTTCACCCATCATATATGTTTACACCACTGAAATTAAAGTGTCCACATGAAACATTTAAATTATATTAGGAAGTCCAACTTTTGATGTGTTGTTTAAACCTCCATTAGCATAATCTTATTAACTATCTAAGATCATATAATGTTGAAATCTCAATTTCATTGTTATTTTTAATAGGTATACACTCAAATAAATTCTCCTTTCCTATAAGTTCGTATTCCTTCAAGCGCCACCAAGGCAACTAAGGATTTATGCTAAAATGTATCATATTATTTCAAACAGTTTATGTGTATATTACAACAGACTTGTTTGAAGGAGTAACTCCAATGAAGTCAAACCATTTAATCAACTGCTGCTTTGGTAAATTTCTACCATTGTTTAATAAGTGATAGTTTATTTCATACATTGAAAGAGCTGCTTTTATTTTCTCGACTACTTCCAACAAGTTATATGAATGTGCTCGATCGTAATTATAAAATGAAACATTTTCAACGTTAAATAACTGCTTCAAGTATAGAAGTTCTCTACCAAAATGCATGATTGAATGTTCACAAGATATAATGCAATATAATTCTAGTCTTCCCACTCCCAAGTTTTCTTCAAGTCTTTTATGATATAATTATATGTAGAAATCAGTTACTGTATTATATGGATGATAGGCAATGGGTGTTATAATGCAATATAAGTGCAGTCTCCCCTACCCCAACTCTTCTTTAAAGTCATTCGTGATATGATTACATATAGAAATTAGTTACTATCAATCCAACTGTCTAGCTCAACCCGAGTATAAAAATCAGATACTTATTCTTATGATTTTAAGTAATTTTCCAAAAATGAAGTCACCACATGCATTGAGTTACTTATCATCTACCTCTCGGGTTTCTTTTCTCTTTTATGGTCTCGCGATAATATGTCTTACTTCTGCCACTATCTCTGCTTCCTATGGCGGTAATGAGACTGATTATCTCGCGTTGTTGTCATTTAAGTCAAAGATCACCCAAGATCCATACGATGTTCTAACCTCGTGGAACCATTCCTTTCATTTCTGTGACTGGAGAGGTATTTCATGTGGAAAACGGCACAAACGAGTGACTGCTTTACGGCTGGCGTCGCATGGCTTAGAAGGCTCCTTGTCTCCTCATGTAGGAAACCTCAGCTTCCTTCGTAAGCTTTCTCTCCCGAACAACAGCTTTCAAGGAACCATTCCTCATGAACTTGGTCGTTTATCTAGGCTACGTCTGCTTGGTCTTCATGAAAACAAGTTCAGTGGAGTCATTCCAACAAACTTGTCTCGTTGTTCTAACCTCGAAGAGCTTTGGCTCGCTCAAAATAAGCTATCTGGAAGCATACCCAAGGAGATGAGCTTACTCTCAAAACTTTCCCTTCTTGTAATTAGCAAAAATAACTTAACAGGTGGAATCCCATCTTTCTTGGGGAATATCACATCAATGGAAGTGTTCGCTGCTGTCACTAACCCGCTTGGTGGGAGCATTCCAGATACCTTGGGTCTTTGGAAAAGCTTGACGGTATTTTACTCCGGTGACTGCAACTTATATGGAAGCATCCCGCATTCCATTTTCAACCTCTCACTCCTGGTTGATTTGTCCTTGCCTGGTAATCAGCTCATTGGCAGTCTTCCTTCAGATATAGGTAATCAGCTCCCGAATCTTGAGCTCCTTCAGTTAAGGGATAATGAACTGACCGGAGTTCTTCCACCTACTCTTTCTAATTGCTCTAAATTAAGGATACTTGAAATTTCTTCCAACAATTTTAGTGGGAAGTTGACAATTGATTTTTCAAAACTAAGAGATATTAATCATATCTACTTAGCTGATAACAACTTCCATGGACGCGGAGAAGCGGATGAAATGAGATTTATTGATTCTTTGAAAAACTGCACCAGATTAGTAGATTTGGCTCTTGTACATTGCAACTTAATAGGAGTGATTCCAATATCAATAGGTAATCTTTCTGATCAACTCAGCTCTCTATATTTAGCAGGCAATCAATTTTTTGGAAGCCTCCCTTCAAGTATAGGTAGTCTAGTTGGCTTGACCACTTTAGATTTAAGAGATAATCGATTCAAAGGAAAAATCCCCACTACCATTGGTAAACTTCAAAAGCTACAACTTCTTATTCTAAATAGCAATCAGTTTTCAGGGCCTATCCCTGATGCCATTGGGAACTTATCATTGTTGACTGAACTTTATTTATTTTCCAACAAATTAGAAGGTCATATTCCATCAAGCCTTGGGAATTGTAGAAACCTTAATGTGTTTGAACTTTCAGACAATAGACTCACTGGCAAAATACCCAAGCATCTTCTTCAACTTCCATCACTAACTATTTTGTTAAATCTTTCGCACAACAACCTGTCTGGCTCAGTTCCATCAGAGGTTAAAGACCTCAAGATGTTGAACATTCTCGATTTATCTTACAATAATTTATCAGGCAACATTAGTATCCTTGGTGAAGCCTTGGTGAGTGCATTAGCCTTACAAAGTTATACCTTAGTGGCAACATATTTGAAGGCATAATGCCACCTTCATTAACTTCAAAATAATTTATCAGGCAAAATTCCTCAATTCTTATACAAATGGGTGTCCTTAGAATTTTTGAACCTATCCTTTAATGACTTTGAGGGTGAAGTACCAGTTGTAGGAGTGTTTGCAAATGCAAGTGCATTTTCGGTTTTGGAGAACAATAGGCTATGTGGTGGTTTGGTTACACTTAAGTTACCCAAATGCAAGGAAAAGGGTAGTAAGAAAAAAAGGTTTCCATTCTTCATATTTGCCATTGTGATTGTACCGGTGTTGCTCATCGTATTATGTTGTGTGTATCTTTTTTGTAAGAAGAAACGCAGCAGTCAACCATCTCAATCTTCAGGAAATGAACGGTTCTTGAAAGTTTCATACAATGAACTTCTCAAGGCTACTGATGGCTTCTCTACAGAAAATTTGATTGGCGAGGGTGGATTCAGCTCTGTTTATAAAGGAATTCTTGATTTTGATGATGATAGATTTGTTGCAGTCAAAGTTCTACATCTTCAGAATCGAGGAGCTCTCAAAAGTTTTCTCGCAGAATGTGAAGCATGGCAGAATATTCGACACCGTAATCTGTTGAAGATAATAACATCATGTTCAAGTGTTGATTTTCAAGGAAATGATTTTAAAGCTTTGATGTACGAGTATATGCCCAATGGAAGTGTACATGATTGGCTTCATTCAAGTGCAAATAAATCAAAACTCAACCTTCTTCAAAGAATAAATATTCTCAGCGATGTTGCAACGGCACTTGACTATCTTCACATTCGCTGCGAAACAACGATTGTTCACGGTGACTTGAAGCCTAGTAACATTCTTCTTGATGCTGATATGGTGGCTCATGTTGGAGACTTTGGTTTGGCTCGACTACTTGGTACAGACTTAAATCAAAACAGCTCAACCGGGGTTAAAGGAACAATTGGTTATGTACCTCCAGGTAACTCTAGATTTATTCCATGATGCTTATATTTACTTACTGGCTGCCTTTTGCAAGTTAATTAATTGTTTTTAATTTGTAGAGTGTGGTATCGGGCACGATATGACAAGTAGTGGGGATATCTACAGTTTTGGAATATTATTACTAGAATTGATGACCGGGAAAAAGCCGACAGACGACATGTTTAATGAAGGTCTTAGCATTCATAAATTTGCTTCCATGGCATTAACAGATCATGTCATAGATATTATTGATGATTATGCAATTGTGTTGCAAAGTTCGGAAGCTAATGCAAAGAAAGTGGAAGAATGTTTGGTTGCAACTATCAAGATTGGAGTATTATGCTCTGTGGATTCCCCACCCCAAAGAATGAAAACAGAAATCGTTGTCATTGAATTGCAGCGTATTCTCGATGTGCTTCAAAATATGTAAGGTAATTATTAGTTCTCTCTTTTTGTAAAATGTGATTTTACATGAGCTTGTCAATAAATCATCACTAACATGGTTTTGTTTTTGAATTCTTCCGGGTCTAATACCAAGCTTGCTTAGTGAAGTTGAAAGTAACTGCAACAAGGAGCAGTTCATGTCGTAGTTAAATAAATGTTAACATGTTAAAGATGTTTGTAATTGTGGTTTAATTCTCTTGTTGCTTAAGTGTAAGAGATATAAGAGTACATCTACTTTCCTGGTAACTTATCATATGTGTCAAACATGTTTATAATTATGTGTGGTTTAATTTCCCTCAATCCAGTTTTTCGTGTGGAATTCTACTTCACATATTTAGTGTGAGTTGATTTAATAGTTTCTTTAATTTGTGACATTTACCAAATTTACGAGTATTTTTTTTGTTCAAAAGGTAAAATATATTAATAACCAAAACTTTGAACAAGTTACATTGTGTTTTTCTATGCTGAGATAATTCCATCTTTATTCATCACAACATCAACTCATCATCATTTTTCCTCAAGTTCGAAACATGAGAATACAGAGAGCTTTCAGTACAGGACCAGCAGATTTCCTTCATGACAATTTGCAATCTGTCATATCTTTCCATTATTTTTATCTAATTTGAAAGCATTCTATGTCAGTCAACTATCCAATGATTACATAGCCATCTGACCAATCTTCAAAGACAAAAACTCGTTTAAAGATAACTGCTAGTTAATCACTCGAGGCAGGCAATTTCATGACATTTTCTAGTCTGCAAGCTTTTTATCCATAACCATCCGAATTAATGATCATTTCATTTATACTAGCCGAGGACATCAGAAGACAATTCAGATCTAAATACCATACGGTTGCCTATCTCAAACACACTGTATCATCAGAAGATAGAAAAGCTTGTGAAGCAAAGGTTTTCAACACCAAGATACCAAGCTGTCATCTTCGTCTATTATCGAGTTCACTTGCCAATTACCATATTAATGAATAAGTTATTGTGATCTTTTTATATAAGTAATCACTACAACAAAATGAGGTGTTGGGGTCGGCCAAAAATTAGGGTCGACAATGTCGACCCTAATATTGGCATGGGACCCACTTTTTTCAACCAAATGTGGCTAGTCAACAAATCAGTTTTGGGTCGACATTTAGGGTCGACAATGTCGACCCTAAGTTATAAAAATTAATTATATATGAAATAATTATATATGAAATAATTTTTCAAAGATTTTAACTTTATTAAAGTTTAGGGTCGACAATGTCGACCCAAAACCTTAAGAAAATGTCGACCCTAAATTTGCGCCAAAATTTTCATGATCCCGCCATATCGAAAAAAAAAATATTATACCTAAAACAAGTTTGGGTCGACAATGTCGACCCAAAATATAAAAATGTTTAAAAAATGTTTAAACATATATAAAATGCATTTAAAATTATATATAAATATTTAAAACAATTAAAAATTATATATAAAAAGTTATATATTTTATAAAAAAGTTTTATATATTTTATAAAAAATCATTTTATACAATAATTGTATACGAAACGAGGAACCGGACCGACCCAGCCGAAACGAACCAATTTATATTTTTTATAAAAAGTTATATATTTTATAAAAAAAGTTTTATATATATTTTATAAAAAATCATTTTATATAATAATTATATACGAAACGGGGAACCGGACCGACCCGGCCGAAACGAACCAATTTATATATTTTTTTTAAAGTTATATATTTTATAAAAAAGTTTTATATATTTTATAAAAAATCATTTTATACAATAATTGTATACGAAACGAGGAACCGGACCGACCCGGCCGAAACGAACCAATTTATATTTTTTATAAAAAGTTATATATTTTATAAAAAAGTTATTATATATTTTATAAAAAATCATTTTATATAATAATTATATACGAAACGAGGAACCGGACCGACCCGGCCGAAACGAACCAATTTATATTTTTT
>BQNB010157114.1:0-11683 GCA_026074375.1 Tanacetum coccineum | reverse complement strand
GTTCATCACAATCAGAGTCATATGCATCTAAATCATCAGCTTGATAAGTAGCATTGTGAGTAATGACAGTCTGTGTGGCTTAAGCTTCTAGAATTCTTGGATCTGCCAAAAATGCTAGTTCCTCCTCATGTAGAATTTAACCACTTGCTTGAGCTTGTACCAACAACACTTTATCTTTAAACCAAGAATCATCCCGTTTCCTCTTTGGTTTAGTGCACTGTTTGGACATGTGTCCTTCCCTTTTATAGTTGTAATAGATAACAGACCTTTGATTCCCATAAATGCTTCCACTTGCTTCTGGAGTGTAAGTCCTTAAAGTACCCCGCAGCTAAAGAAGTTTGTCTCCCCTAAATTGGTTGCAAGGTTACTCTTTCATTATTAATGGTAGCTTGTTGCTTAGGGTTTGATGAGTTCCTCAGCTGGTTATTGGTAGTGAGATAGCGGGAAGTGACAACAGCAGTCAAGAAAGGCATCATGTGATTGATGGCATCAATGGGATCATCACCTTTCTGGAACACTAGAACAATTAGACCTGATTCTGGTTGGGAAAATTCAGATTGTTAGTTAACTGTGGGAGCATATTCCAATTGAGAGATGGATGATGATGGAGAATAAACATTGTGGTGAACTGATGATTGATAATCATTGGATGGTAAAGTGATTGAGAGAGGTGTTGATGATTGATGAGTTGAGTATTGTTGAGACCGATAAGGTGACCCATACTGTAGTGACTGATATGGTGAAACTTATGGTTGAAATTGAGGGTTTTGGTAAGAGTTTTGATGAGTTTGATAAGGAGACTGGGTCATCTGATGGGTTACAACCAAAGCAAGCGGATCTGAGTTGCGTTCATGCATTAAACGAACCTCATTTGCATGAAATTCATGTTGTCCCAGGTAAGCATGAAGCTGATCAACGTTAGTTGTATGCAAATCCCAAATCAGTTTGACATCTGTTATAAATTTTCTCCACTCAGGAGGAAGAGTGTTCAAAAACTTAGTGTTCACTTAAAATTGTTCTAGTTTCATATTGTAGATGTCCATGTCATTGAGTAGCAATGAAAATCTCAAGTAGAACTCATGTAGTGTTCCCCCCTTCTTATAAGCAAACTTATCAAATTCATCATAAAGCTTACACTCTCTTTCTTGTTTCGTCAATGAAGTTCCTAGCATGAGAAGTTGAATTCTTGCCCAAAGTTCCTTGGCGACTTTATGAATGCTAACCAATGAATAGACCTCAGGTGGTAATACTTGGAGAATGATATTTGTTGCCTTGATATCACAATCAGCTTGAATTGCTTCCGTAGCAGATAACTCAGAATATTTCTTTGGTCTTGTCACTCCATTTTCTTCAATTGAAGGCCAAATGAGTGGACCATTTTCAACGGATTCAAGAATCATTCTTCCATGTTGTCTATTCATCATATATATCTCCATTATGCTTTTTCAAGAATCATACATATCTTTTTCCAACATGCGTGGACGATTGTCAGCACCCGAAAGAATTGCTTTGTCTGCTAGAGTCGTCATTAAGAAATTTGTATGTTAAAAGATTATTATCGGATCGAACGGTGGTAGAAAGAAATTGTGTTTGATTAAGGTGTCTTTTAAGTATTTGAATTCTTGAAACTACACGGGATTTTACAATTCTTGACAAAACCGGGAAAACAAGTTAATGTTTCACGGGATTTTATAAGTCAAAGAGATAAACCGTATAATTTAGAAATTTGAGTTGTTCGGTTTCGTTTAAACTTGACTAGTTCGGTTCACACTGAAATTAACTAGTTCGGTTCTCAAAGAAAGTGACTAGTTCGGTTCTCAAAGAAAGTGACTAGTTCGGTTCTCAAAGAAAGTGACTAGTTCGGTTTCCACTGTGATGACTAGATCGGTTTGCACTGGAAGTGACTAGTTCGGTTTCCACTGAAATGACTAGATCGGTTTGCACTGGAAGTGACTAGTTCGGTTACAACTGAGATGACTAGTTCGGTTTGCACTGGAGATGACTAGTTTGGTTCTCAAAGAAAGTGACTAGTTCGGTTCTCAAAGAAAGTGACTAGTTCGGTTTCCACTGTGATGACTAGATCGGTTTCAACTGAGATGACTAGATCGGTTTCAACTGAGACGACTAGATCGGTTTGCATGAAAACCCACTTTTTCAAAACTCAAAAAGACAGATTTTTGACGATTGTTTTCAAAAAAAATTTATACTAGAAGTGTTACTAAGCCTATAGGGACAAGAAAAATGGCAACTTTAAGATTTTTAAGCCAAAAAATTTGAAATCAAGATTTTGACCTTTATATAGCTAATGAACACAAAAGACACAAAACTAAGAGATTTTTCTATGAATCTAAGCACACACACCTATATCCAAAGATACTAGATTAAAGCTACCTGTGTAGATGATCTTTTAGTGTGTAATTTAAGCTTAGAAAACAAGAAAAAATAAAAATGATGCGTTTCTTGGAAGGAAAAACTCATGAAAAAAAAACACAAAATCTAAGCACACCACTTCATGACTCTAATACTAATTGAAGACTAATCAAATAACATACTAGATGTCAAGGTAGAGAGAGAGTGGGTTGGATGAACACTTAGAGAGAGAAAGTAAACATATAAGAGAACTTTGTATTATGTGTAAAAAATGAGCAACCCACCACCTCTCCAAAGCATGGAGAGGTTTTATATACTTACAATGAACAAGTGGGCTTGGGCTTGCTTGGATTTATCCATGGGCCTTTGCTAACTAACTATGTAAGTTTCCAAAAATTACTTAGCGAGCTAACGACTGTTATCTATGGAAGCGACCGACACTTTCGTGTTCCTAACACAGTAGTAGATCACATTTAAGACATACCAACATGCAAATATGAATTCACGATCGTGGTACCCATTTTTTCTTGGGTCAGTTGTGGGGTGCCTAAGTTAACCATTCTCGGGTCTTGTAGAAAAGCACATAGTTTATGTAGGTCGTACTTTGAGAGTATGGACCAAGGATTGTTTTGAAAATCATAGGAGTTTTGAAAGTTTGGTCCAACGCTCCCAAATGTTTTTAGCCTCTGATTTGTGTAGGAGTTTTCTCTCCTTTAGAAGGTGCTAGGTTGATGATGCAAAGACCTTTGCTTTTTGTAAAAAATTATTCGTCTCGAAGAATGGTTGTTTTAAAAAGAAGATCTTCGAGCATATGAGTTTGAAGGTCTCATATGTGGTATGGGTAAAAAAGGTCTAGGGTCAACTCCAGATCATGTGTATCCAAGTCCATTATGAGAGCCTAAGTGATGTCATTGGTGTGTTGTTTCCACTCTTCTAATGGGTGCTTGAGGACCTCGAGTGTTTGCAAAATAAGTTTGAGGGACAACGAGTTTAACAATGTTAATTGAAGTAGTTTCTTTTTGACTTTGTTTTACAAACACTATTGGTTTGTTTGGACTTGCCGAAGAGGTTTTATCATTTTTTGAAAATCCAAGACCTTCCTTATCTTTGTACAATTTTTGACGACTTAGCATATCGTCTAAAGCAATGCTACTTGATTTGAATTTTGAAAAATTCAATGCCTCATCTTGGGGTTTAGAAACACTGTATTTTAAAGAGTCAACCTCTTTAGTGAGTACATCACATGTTTTGCAAGGTTCAACTACCTCTTTATCATTTGCAAGTTTCTTTACTTCAATCTCAAGATCATTGATTTTGCTTGAAAGTTTTGAAATTTCTTTTTCAAGATATCATTTTTCATTTAAAAGTTTTTCAAATGTATTAGCAAAATCTTTGTTAAACTTTAGGAGTTTCTCATTCTCCTTTTTCAAATCAATAATAATTAATTCATTATTAGAGCTAGATGGTTTGGATACTACTCCTTGAGAGTCGATAGCCATGAGACAAGTTGCGACATTTGGTTTTTCGTCGCCATCTTCACTATCGCTCCATGCTCCTCCCATAAAAGCCTTGTTTTCCTTCGGCTTTCTACACTCACTAGCAAAGTGGCCTTCTATCCCGTAATTGTAGCAAGCTCCCTTTGGGTTTGAACTTTCACCACCTTTGTTTCCAAAGTTATTTCTGCGGCGTTTACTGAATCGATTTCTATGATTACCAAATCAAATTTTGCGTCCAAACCGATTACCCTTGCGAAAGAACTTGCGGAAGTTCCTAGCCAACAAGTTGAATGCCTTGGCTTCTTCTTCTTCATCTATGTCTTCATCACTTCCATCTTGACTATCACTAGTTTGCTCCATAGTGAATTTAGCTTTAATAGCTAAAGACTTAACCTTTTCTTTAGTAGTTTTGGAAGCTACCCCATCGTTATCTAAAACCATTTCATAGACTGTGAGGTTACCAATTAGCTCATCTATGTGTATCCAAATCTTTGGCTTCTTTAATGGTTGTCAACTTGGCTCTCCATTTCAATGGAAGAGCACGAAGAAACTTTCTAACATGATTCTTGCTAGAATAGTCCGGATCTAATGATTTGAGACTAGTCACAATAGCATTGAATCGTGTAAAACCGCTATCAATAGTTTCTTCATTGGAGATTGAGAACTTCTTGTAATCTTGAGTGAGAAGATCAATCTTGCAATTCTTGACTTGAAAATTGCCTTGGTGAGTGATGATGAGTGTATGCCAAACCTCCTTGGTGGTTTTACACATGAAGACTCGCTCGTACTCTTTGCGGGGTAGAGCATTATAGATAGTCATCTTGGCTTCTTCATTCTTGCCAAGTTGTTTCTTCTCAGTATCTTTGAGAAGTTCACATGGTGTTTCTTTCATTAAATTTGTTTCTTCATCTTCAACATCAAAGTAGAAATCACCGTTTTAGGTGACTTGCTATAAGTCAATGTCTTTGGACTTGATGTAAGTCTCAAAGCGGGCTTTCCAAAAGCAAGAGCCATTTGGTTCTAGAAAAGCTGGTCTTTGCATAGAACACCCCCTGACGTAGTTCTCTTGAGGCATGGATCTTAACTCAATATTTTTCAAAAATAAGAGTTAGGATTTCAAATTTTTGAAGAAGAAGTTTTCAACTTAAAATGACTTCTCGGGAAGGTTTTAACGCTTGAAAACTCAAGCAAGCTGCTCTGATACCAATTTTAGAGCCGTAGAGGGGGGGGGGGGGTGAATATGATTTTCTTAACTTCTTTAAAGTTTATAAAACTTCAAGTCTCAAAAAAGCAGAGTGTTGTATTAATCTACTTTGTAAAGTGAACAGTAAGTAGATAAAGAAAGGAAGAGAGAAAAAGAGACACCACGATAGATACTAGTTCGGGAAGGGAGGTTTAGTCCTTCCGTACATCCAGTTACAAATCCACAACATCGATACTTTTCCTAGTATAATCCTTATGGTGGACTATAAACCGTATTACAATTTAACTTCACCAACTTTCAACAAAGCTCGGGGCTCACACAGAAGAGTTACTACCTACGTTATTCTGTCCTCGAAATTCACTCCTAAGAACCCGTGATTTGACTTAACCTATAATTCTAGAAGCCTTCCATTTAGAAGCTTATCAAACCCCAACTAGATCCTTAATGATCTAGGCTTGATCCTATGGATACAAGACTTCCCTTACAACTCGATAATGAAAGATAGTTTGATTGAAGAATCAAATCCCTAACCTAGCCTAAAGACTCAATTCTAATAGAAAGGGTATGAGAAAGAAGACCCTTGACAAAACACACAAGTATGGAGTAGGTACTTGTGTGGCTCTCTTGTGAAGATATGTTCACTTTAATAGAATGATGAGATGAGAAGATTAAAATACTTTAATGTTTAGACTTACAGGATTAGAGAAGAGAAAAGAGAAGAAAGAATGTTTGCAAGAGGTAAAGAATACAAAGGCCAAGAGGGGGTATTTATAGGCCAAGAACCCAAAAATGGGAAATGCAATTCGCGTGTGGCGTGCTGGCCGTGCGTTGACACGTACCCAGTACGCCAGACACCCAAAGCTATTTTTTTGGGTTCTTGTCTCTTTAATTATCCGCTCTTGTTAAACCTACCAATTATACTTCACGCTATGACCTTTCAATCATTCGTACACTCAAGGTCAACCATCTCAAATAGTCATTTGATAAAAGCGTTTTCTGAATTATTAAAAGCGTTTTGATTGTCCGATAAAGTAAAGAGAGAAAAGAATTATCAGAAAGGGTATTTTGGGTATTCCTCAAATGTGTAACTAGCATAGTTGAGATCTAACTAAAGATAGAAAGGGCTAGTTAAGAATCAAGGAAATACTCTTAAAATATTCTTTACTTAGTGAGAAAGGGGGAAAGATTTAAAATTTGAATTTCAAATTCATTAACACACATGTTGGATAAGAGAGGATGAGTTGTGTGTGAGTTGTCATGATGTGACATGATGTCATGTAAAAGAGCCTCTCAAGTTTATTCAAAATGAATGGTGAGGATGTGAAGAAGAGATGTGTGTAGGATAGATGACTTGGGAAGATCAGGGCAGAAAAGAGTGTGTGTTTGTTATGTGAGTGAGAAAAGAGGGTTTGTGAGGGAAAGTGTGTTTGTTTAAGATGAGACATTAATCCAAGGGTTGAAAATAGAATGAGGGAGTTTGGATTGATGAGGTGACTTGATCAAGGGTACTAAAGAAAGTGTGTTTGTTGTGTTTGTTTGAGAAATAATCCAAGGGTTGAGAAAGAAAGAATGTGTGAACTTAGATTGGTGACATGCCTTGATCAAGGGTTAATATAAAGAAGTGTGTGTGTATGTGTAATTTGAATTGTATGGAGAAGAAGATGAATAGTGGATATGTGGTGGAGAATGTTTTGAAAAGATATAGAAGATATTGGTTAGGAATGTAGGAGACATAAAGGTACAACAAGTACAAGAGAAGTACATTGTGTAAAGGAATATGAGTTGGCATTGTTGAGGATAAGATTTAAGGTTTATTTGGTGAAAGGTTATGTGTGGAAGGAGTGTTTAGGAAGATAACTAAGAAGGTTGATGGTGTTTAGGAGAAATCAAAGGATTGTTTTGGGTTAATAATGACATTGCGAATAAGAAAGAAAAGAGTGGACATATGTGATTATAGAATGGTTTAAGGAATAAGGTGATTAGATTATGTGTAGAAGAGATGAAATTACTTGTTAGGTAAGAAGGGTAAATAGGTGATTAGATAAAATGGGTAGGAGGAATATATAGAATAAGTGAGGACTTATACATGTGAGGAATACATGTGAGTTTGTAAAAATATTTAAGGGTAGGAAAGTAAGAAAAGTCAAAGTATGATTAACATTCAAATACCACAAACTCAATTAGTCGCTTAGACTTTAATCCATGATAATCAATAATGAATTTGATCACTAATCATCTTGATGCAAACAAGCTAAGTGCTTTGCATCGTATGTAAAGCATATCCCATAACGAGAAAGGACGCGTTTACGCAAAGTGACCTTTGACTTAGTTTGACCAATAGGGGAGTAAAACCCGCTACATGATTATGAACAACGTAAATCGGGATTAAGGTTAAATGATTACTTTTGCTTGTCAGTATATTGAACTATGATCATACTAGGTTTAGAAAGAAGGTTCGGCCTTGGCTAAAGGCGTTTGATAAAGGTTTTGAGTTGGCGTTTTATGGAAAATCAGGAAGATTCATTTTTGCTCCTCTCTAGGTCTAAACCTCATTTGGAGTGTTCCTAAATGCTCAAATATCATATACATACCTTTATTGAAGTTTCCACATGTGTCGGGTAAGAGGAAAGCCGGCAATTGCAAAATCCGTAAAATGGAATTCGCATGTGGCGTGCTGGCCGTGCGCTGACGCGTGCCCATCGCGCCAGATGTAGATTTCTATTTTACGGATTTTGGCTATCGTTTTTAATTTTGCGTTTTGCGAATGTTTATTTGTTATCGTTTAAACATAAAGGTGATCTTAGTCAATGTTGCACCAACATAAACTACTCCCTAATATATATAATATAATTACTTTAAATGTATTAATTACATTATAAAAGGTAATACCTCAGTGTATACGTGTGTAACCCATATGCTCGTGTATCTTCGATCGTATATTTATTTTAATATGATATGAACACTTCCCAATATAATAATCCCATTGCCCAACAATTTTCACCCACTTCTTGAAAGGCAGTTGAAAATTACGAGGTTAATAGAGAAAATAGGAAGTGGGACAAGTGAAAGAGAGATTTTAGATGATCAATTTTATCTCTGATATTATCTTAATTAATGTAAATCATGTGTTCTCATTATACACAAATCAAATATATAGATAAATGTAATCATTCTAGAACATGGGCTATGTTCTTAATAACATCGGGTCAACATGGCCTAATAATATATGACATCTAAAAATGCAATCATTGCTCAAACTTCGCAGCCTCCAAGGATTCATTCAGATTTGTGTGTTTATGCCTTAAAAAGGTGAGAAATTAAAGTGTTCATACTTCATACACTTGTTCCTTTGTATCGAAATTTGGATTTCTAAAAAGTAATTAAAATTAAAATTCCATGACATATTAAGTGTTTAAAAAACAGTTTACTATCTTGAATAAATAAACAGTGTATGCGAGTAAAGATAATAAACACTCACGTAATTTTTATTTGGATGAATAAAAAATTGACAAGGAATGTAAGAGGAATTACAATCCTAATAAAATCCTGAAGAAAAGACAATGTTCGTCAGTGTTCTCTCTTTTAGTTTAAACTAAAATCAAAAGTATATTTTTGAGAGTTACAACTCCGTTTCAATCTCTGCGAGAAATGTATCATATGTATTGCAATAATGCAATGTTTTAAAACGGGTGACGCTCCCACACCGCCGGGTTTATCAAACCGGGTCGACCCGGGTCTTACGAAAAACCGCGTTCATTCCGGTCTCAAACAAGGCAAAACCCGTCCTCATCCGGACCGCTGTGCTCGCAGAGCGGTTCACGGATTCAACCGTTGACACAGCCGGGTCAACCCGGTTTTTAAAACATTGCATTTTGCAATACATATGATACATTTCTAGAGTATTGAACTGAGTTAACTCTCAAAATATACTTTTGATTTTAGTTTAACTAAAGAGAGAACACCAAATTGTCATTTTATTAGGATTGTAATTCCTCTTACATTCCTTGTCAATTTTTTATTCATCCAAATAAAAATTACGTGAGTGTTTATTATCTTTACTCGCATACACTGTTTATTTATTCAAGATAGTAAACTGTTTTTTAAACACTTAATATGTCATGGAATTTTAATTTTAATTACTTTTTAGAAATCCAAATTTCGATACAAAGGAACAAGTGTATGAAGTATGAACACTTTAATTTCTCACCTTTTTAAGGCATAAACACACAAATCTGAATGAATCCTTGGAGGCTGCGAAGTTTGAGCAATGATTGCATTTTTAGATGTCATATATTATTAGGCCATGTTGACCCGATGTTATTAAGAACATAGCCCATGTTCTAGAATGATTACATTTATCTATATATTTGATTTGTGTATAATGAGAACACATGATTTACATTAATTAAGATAATATCAGAGATAAAATTGATCATCTAAAATCTCTCTTTCACTTGTCCCACTTCCTATTTTCTCTATTAACCTCGTAATTTTCAACTGCCTTTCAAGAAGTGGGTGAAAATTGTTGGGCAATGGGATTATTATATTGGGAAGTGTTCATATCATATTAAAATAAATATACGATCGAAGATACACGAGCATATGGGTTACACACGTATACACTGAGGTATTACCTTTTATAATGTAATTAATACATTTAAAGTAATTATATTATATATATTAGGGAGTAGTTTATGTTGGTGCAACATTGACTAAGATCACCTTTATGTTTAAACGATAACAAATAAACATTCGCAAAACGCAAAATTAAAAACGATAGCCAAAATCCGTAAAATAGAAATCTACATCTGGCGCGATGGGCACGCGTCAGCGCACGGCCAGCACGCCACATGCGAATTCCATTTTACGGATTTTGCAATTGCCGGCTTTCCTCTTACCCGACACATGTGGAAACTTCAATAAAGGTATGTATATGATATTTGAGCATTTAGGAACACTCCAAATGAGGTTTAGACCTAGAGAGGAGCAAAAATGAATCTTCCTGATTTTCCATAAAACGCCAACTCAAAACCTTTATCAAACGCCTTTAGCCAAGGCCGAACCTTCTTTCTAAACCTAGTATGATCATAGTTCAATATACTGACAAGCAAAAGTAATCATTTAACCTTAATCCCGATTTACGTTGTTCATAATCATGTAGCGGGTTTTACTCCCCTATTGGTCAAACTAAGTCAAAGGTCACTTTGCGTAAACGCGTCCTTTCTCGTTATGGGATATGCTTTACATACGATGCAAAGCACTTAGCTTGTTTGCATCAAGATGATTAGTGATCAAATTCATTATTGATTATCATGGATTAAAGTCTAAGCGACTAATTGAGTTTGTGGTATTTGAATGTTAATCATACTTTGACTTTTCTTACTTTCCTACCCTTAAATATTTTTACAAACTCACATGTATTCCTCACATGTATAAGTCCTCACTTATTCTATATATTCCTCCTACCCATTTTATCTAATCACCTATTTACCCTTCTTACCTAACAAGTAATTTCATCTCTTCTACACATAATCTAATCACCTTATTCCTTAAACCATTCTATAATCACATATGTCCACTCTTTTCTTTCTTATTCGCAATGTCATTATTAACCCAAAACAATCCTTTGATTTCTCCTAAACACCATCAACCTTCTTAGTTATCTTCCTAAACACTCCTTCCACACATAACCTTTCACCAAATAAACCTTAAATCTTATCCTCAACAATGCCAACTCATATTCCTTTACACAATGTACTTCTCTTGTACTTGTTGTACCTTTATGTCTCCTACATTCCTAACCAATATCTTCTATATCTTTTCAAAACATTCTCCACCACATATCCACTATTCATCTTCTTCTCCATACAATTCAAATTACACATACACACACACTTCTTTATATTAACCCTTGATCAAGGCATGTCACCAATCTAAGTTCACACATTCTTTCTTTCTCAACCCTTGGATTATTTCTCAAACAAACACAACAAACACACTTTCTTTAGTACCCTTGATCAAGTCACCTCATCAATCCAAACTCCCTCATTCTATTTTCAACCCTTGGATTAATGTCTCATCTTAAACAAACACACTTTCCCTCACAAACCCTCTTTTCTCACTCACATAACAAACACACACTCTTTTCTGCCCTGATCTTCCCAAGTCATCTATCCTACACACATCTCTTCTTCACATCCTCACCATTCATTTTGAATAAACTTGAGAGGCTCTTTTACATGACATCATGTCACATCATGACAACTCACACACAACTCATCCTCTCTTATCCAACATGTGTGTTAATGAATTTGAAATTCAAATTTTAAATCTTTCCCCCTTTCTCACTAAGTAAAGAATATTTTAAGAGTATTTCCTTGATTCTTAACTAGCCCTTTCTATCTTTAGTTAGATCTCAACTATGCTAGTTACACATTTGAGGAATACCCAAAATACCCTTTCTGATAATTCTTTTCTCTCTTTACTTTATCGGACAATCAAAACGCTTTTAATAATTCAGAAAACGCTTTTATCAAATGACTATTTGAGATGGTTGACCTTGAGTGTACGAATGATTGAAAGGTCATAGCGTGAAGTATAATTGGTAGGTTTA
>BQNB010157113.1:0-15193 GCA_026074375.1 Tanacetum coccineum | reverse complement strand
CACATACGTAAATATACCTATACATAACAATTAATAAATTTTACCGTTTCTTTCTATAGGTAACAAATGGCAACGAGGAGTCTTGACGTGCGTGTAGAAGTGTTATAGTTTAGGTTTTCAAAAAGACTCGACCTAGTTCTCTATAACCTTAGGCATCTATACCACTCTGTCAAACAGACATTTTGTATTTAGAAAGTAGTAGGTATATGACAATAATACCTTGTTTTGGGGCACACTAACATATGAAATGCCATATGTACTGTTTGTAACACCCAAAAAAATGTGTAGCAATGGAAATATGTCTGAGGGCGTTACTTCATAATATAATAGCACATGATACAAGAGAACGACCTCCAAATGTGTCATTTGGAAAGTAATCTCGTTGATTTTCTTGAAATTTATATAACATTTGTCCCATAATTACATCACAATGAAAAGCTTAAAAGCAATACAATGAGATTTGATCATTTAAATGTAAGTAGAAACCCATGAATGAAATCTTGCATATCAGGTAAGCCAAGCATCTAATTCACCTGAGAAAAACATGCTTAAAAGGGTCAACATAAAGTTGGTGAGTTCATAGGTTTGTTTAAGTATAAATGTTGCACCAAAGATTTGCAAAGTGTGCATGACCATTTCAACACTTATGATAGTCACAAAATTATACGTATGAAGGTTAGACCACAATTGTTCAAAGTATGCATGATAATTAAAACCATCACGAAATGTTTCAAATATGTATTGCCCAATTAGTGATTACGATTACTCTAAGTTCATGAAACTACTGTGTAGACTTATATGTATGCCACTTTATTCAAGGAACAATAATTGTTCATATGTATGTGGTTGTTGGCCCTAAAGATACTAATCCAGTTGTGTTCTGACATGGTATAATGTTCGTCTCTAATGATAGCTAATCACCCAAACGGGGATTGTCAATCCCAAATAGATTTATTTTATAACATTCGCGCTTACCCTCTAAGTAATTCGCAGTGCATGCAACCTAAGCCAATCCTTAATCATTTGAATGAAAGTATGTATTTGCGTCCAGAATTGAAATCAAGTAATGTATCCCATTGCGAGATATGTAAATGAGTATGTAAATCAATTTGTAAACGATCATCTAACAAGTTTAAGTCAATCATGTGAATGAATTTGTAAACAAGCATGTTCTCACCCCAAAAATATATGTAAAACCAGTCAAACATGGGGCTATGAACTTACCTCAATGATGTAGAACGATTGGCAAAAATGCAAATATTAGGTAGAAAACTACGGAAACCAAAACGGCTCGACCAAGAAGTTTCAGTTTATCTTAACGGTTATGACCCACTAGCCTAGGATAGTGTATTTGGGTTTTCCGATGGATAGTCACATCAACGCGACACGTTGATAAAAGGTTTAGATTTCAAGTTGTAATAGCTTGGTGGTTGGTTAAATAAAATAAATCGAAAAGTAATGCAAAGTATGTAAAATATTCCGCATATATATTACATATGAAAAAAGAACATGTATATAATTCATATGGTGAATTATATAACAAAGATAAACCATCAATAAATAATCGAGGTGTATATAATACGCGACATTTATTATATATGAAAATAAAATAAAAGTATATAATACCCGACAGGTATTATATAAGAAACGTGAGAAAAATAATCAAAACAACATAATTCGACACGTGTTCGGAAATCACCAATTAAATTAATAAAGAGTTCTGGCATAAAAGTAAACTCACGTTTAAATGTTACGAATTATGTAAACGATGTTTTTAAAGTTTTTACAAGAGTTATGATTTTATCTTCTAGTCGGGAATTATAAAATAATATTTTATAATTTAGTATATTGTTTCCTTAACGGGTTTTAGTTAAAATAGTGTTAGGAATTATGTTTTTCTGAGTTAGTACTGTTACTATTAGTTAGTTAGTACTGCCAGTATATATGTTAGTATTGGTAGTAGAGTTAGTACTGTTAGTACAAAGTTAGTACTGCTAGCATATATAGATGGTACTACTTAAGTGATATGCATGATATATATTAGGAATAGATATGCATGATCACTTAATGCGTTTTGTAAGCCCATTAGGGTTTCTTTGGTGTATAAAAGGAACCCTACGACACTAGTTAGATATACAAGTTTCACAAACATTAATAGTTAGTATTTTGTAACCTAGCAGATTAATAGTAATCAAAGTTTTGTTTTATCCATTGTTCTTATTAGCAGTATAAGTTAGTTTCCACATAACTTATATTATTCATAGTCATTGTTTCTCTTGTAGTTAGTTTGGATCTATCCAGATTGGCTACCACCCTTAACAGGCTAGTAAGATCTATTCAGACTGGGATCAACAAGTGGTATCAGATCTTGTTAAGAAATTCTGAGTAAGAAAAACCAAAACAGATCTGTTATAAACCTTTACCTTTCAAATCTATTCAATGGCAGGAGAAGATGAATTCTAGGATGATAATCCACCACCACCACCACCAGTTATACCTACACAATAAGCCCCTCACACTCTGTCAACCATTAAACTCCCTATTCTGAAGAAAGGTAAGTATGACATATGGGCCATAAAAATGGAACGTTACTTGGGGCATACAGACTATCCTATATGGAAAATTATACAAAAGGGAAATGGTCCAGTACATGTCTCAATAGATACAAATGTAAAAATAAGGGTTTTGCCTCCTAAAACCGCTGAAGAGATTTTGGCTAGAGAAAGAGAAAGAAAAGCAAGGACAACCTTGGTCATGTCTATACCTGAAGACCATTTAGCAAAATTTCACAAAATGACTGATGCTAAAGAGATGTGGGAAGCTATCAAATCCAGATTTGGTGGCAATGATGAATCTAAGAAGATGCAGAAATACATTCTCAAGCAACAATTTAAAAGCTTTTCTGTATCCAACTCAGAAGGATTGCACAAAGGTTTTGATAGGTTTTAGAGTCTTCTGAGTCAACTTGAGATTCATGGTGCAGGTGTCTCCACTGAAGATGCCCATCAGAAGTTTCTTAGGTCTTTACCTGCTTCCTGGTCCTAAGTATCCTTGATAATGAGGACCAAGCCAGGAGTAGATACTCTAAGTTTTGATGATCTCTATAATAATCTTAGAGTCTTTGAGTCTGATGTTAAAGGCTCTACTGCATCATCTTCCAACACACAAAATGTGACATTTGTTTCTTCTAAAAGCACTAGCAGTACTAATAATGTTAGTATTGCTTATGGTGTTTCTACTTCATTTGGCCATAACTCACAAAAGGAAGGATCTTCATCATAGATTGATGAACTTAAGTACTCTTTCTTTGCTAATCAATCAAGTGGTCCATAATTAGATCATGAGGATCTTGAACATGTCGATGAGTTTGATTTAGAAGAGATGTATATGAAATGGCAAGTGGCCATGATTTCTATGAGATTGAAGAAGTTTTACAAGAATACAGGGAGAAAGCTGCAGTTTGATGCCAAGGAACCAACTGGCTTTGACAAGACCAAAGTTGAGTGCTTCAATTGCCATAACATAGGGCACTTTGCTAGAGAGTGCATATCAAAAGGAAATCAAGAGAGCAGAAGGAGAGATGCAGGGAACACTGGATATAAAGCAAAAGATAATGAGAGGAGACCTAGAAAATAGGAGGAACCTAAAGCTTTAGTAATTATTGATGGGGATGGTGTTGATTGGATTGATCATGCAAAAGATGAGCAAGACAACTTTGCTTTGATGGCTTATAGCAATTCAGGCTCAAACACTAAGGTAACATCTTGTTCAAAATAATGTGAGGAATCTTATGCTAAGCTTAAGAAATTATACGATGAACAAAGGGAACAACTTGGTGATGCTAGTATAGAAATTCAAGCCTATACTCAAGCTTTAAAAAAGGTAGAAGCTCAATTAGTTTGTCATCAACAAAATCAACTTGTTTATGAAGAAAAAATTAGGTTTATGAAAATTGATTTAGATGATAAAACTAATGAGCTCACATAACATAAGAAACTATTAGCAGAAGCTGAAAAAGAAAAGGAAGAATTAAGAACTAAACTTAAAAATTTTCAAAGTTCCTCTAAAGGTCTTAGTAAACTGCTAAATAGTCAGATGAGTCCTAAGGACAAATCTGGGCTTGGGTATGGAGATCAAATACATGAAGGTGATTTAAGTTATGAAAATGAAGTTCTTAAAAGTGTATTTAACAGCAGGTATAGTGATGTAGAAGATAGTCCTGTGTATGATAGATTTGCAAAAGTTGAAGGAATACATGCAGTTCCCCCTCCAATGATAGGAATCTACATGCCTCCTAAATCTAATTTTGGAATAGATGAGTCAAATTTTACATATGGTCTAAAATAGTCTAAAACTAGTGAATCTGCTGCTAATACCAGTGATTTTGTCTCTTGTGAATCAAATTCTAGTGTAGAAACACTTGAATATGTGCCTAAACCAGCTGTAAATGAACCTAAAGCTGTTAGTAAACCTAAAGTTTGGTCTGATGCTCCTATCATTGAGGAGTATGAGTCAGACAGTGATGATGAATATGTGATTAAAGCTTCAAAATAACAGGAAAATCTAGTTTTGCTTTTGTTAATACTGTTAAGCATGTAAAAACTCTTAAGCAAACTGTTAAAGAACAAAACATATGTAGTCCAAGTCCTAAAGCTGACAAGAGAGACTACAATGGTTTTATGTCCAAAAAGCTGGGTTTGGGATATAGTTTCACTAAAAAGGCATGCTTTGTATGTGGTAGCTTTAGCCATCTTATTAGAGATTATGACTTCCATGAGAAAAGAATGGCTAAACATGTTGAATTGAACAAACACAAGGGTAAGGGTACTAGTCAAGGGAAGAATAGACCAGTGTGGAACAATGTGCAAAGATTGAATCATCAAAACAAGTTTGTTCTAAAAACAGTACTAACTAAAACTGGCAAATTTCTAGTTAATGCTGCTAGACAAAATCTTTCTAGTCAAGCAGCAGCAACTAGTACTACTAGGAAAGTTAATACTGCCAGACCCATTGTAAATGAAATCAGACCAAGAAATAACTTTTATAAGTCTCATTCACCTATTAGAAGGCCATCTAATAGAATAACAGCACCAAAAGCAAATTTTGCAAATCAAAAAATAAATACTACTGGGGCAAAATAGTTAGTGCTGTTGGGGGCAATAGGGAAACTACTGTTAAGGCCTCAGCAGGTTGTAATTGGAGATCCAAAATACATTACTGGAATAGAGTCTCCAAATCCAATAGTGGATCAAACTCTAGTAAAAATGTCAATTCTAAAGATCCACTAGGCAGACCCAAGTCAGCAATGGCTTGGGTCCCTAAGAGAAACTAATTTCTCTTATTTGATGTGCAAGATGATCCACAAAAAGCTTTAAAGAACAAAGGAATTGTTGACAGTAGATGTTCCAGGCATATGACTGGAAACAAAGCCTACCTTGTTGAATATCAAGACTATAATGGTGGCCCTGTTGCTTTTGGAGGAAGTACAGGTCAAATAACTGGTAAAGGTAAAATAATAACTAGAAAGTTAGATGACAAGAAGAACAAGGTTCTCTTCACTGACTCTGAATGTCTTGTGCTGTCTCCTAACTTTAAGTTGCCTGATGAAAATCAAGTATTACTTAGAGTCCCTAGACAAAACAATATGAATAGTTTCAACCTAGAGAACATTGTTCCTACTGGAGGTTTAGCTTGTTTGATTGCAAAGGCCACAATTGATGAATCTAACAAATGGCATAGAAGGCTGGGTCATGTAAATTTTAAAACTTTAAACAAACTTGTGAAGGGAAACCTTGTAAGAGGTTTACCTTTAAAGATTTTTCAAAATGACCACACCTGTGTTGCTTGTCAGAAAGAAAAGCAACACAAGGCCACATGTAAGGCCAATGTAGTGAGCTCTATTAGTCAGCCCTTACATATTTTACATATGGACTTTGTTTATCCCAAACCTAGATCGATTCCTTATGTTGTCTAAGATTAAATTACCTTGGATAAATCCAAAATAACTTGTTATAGAAACTTTGTATGTATATTAAAGTTTATACGGAATCTACACCTTAATACTCTAGAAGTATTATCAATGAAACAATAATAATGAATGAACACAAGATGTAACAAAACGCTCTAATATTATTAGATCTATAATACGAGTACTCTTCACTTAGTACTAGGGTTACAACCTTGAAGCTTTTCTCTTAATCGACTTCTATGATGTGATTGTGTGCTCTAATGTCCTCTCAACTAATGCCCTAGAGCCTCCTTTTATAGACTAAGGAGTCCTAGTCGGCTTACAATACATTCCTAAGATATCTCAATCTTTTCTAAACATAAACGTAATCTTCTAAATAAATACATTATGTATATCTTGTACATAAATATCTCAATACTTATCTTCACACGTATTCTTGTTCTCCAAACAAGCTTTATCTCTTTAAGTCATCTTTATCCTCTTGACAGTAGAAAGTATTCACACAGTTGTAATCCTTCCACCAGCACACTAATAAACATAAGAAGTAGTAATATTAGTACTAGCAGTACTAATATACACTAACAATAGTAACTTGTACTAGCAGTCTTAACTTTTACTACTAGCAGCACAAACTACTTAGCTTATATTTCAGTCTTCAACTCTGAGCAGTGCTAACTTCAACTAACAGCAGTAAATTTATTCTACTAGTACTAAATTATACTAACAGTAGTAACTAGCAGTGGTAACTTTATACTACCAGTACTAACTACTTAGCATAATTTCCATTATGTACCTGAGCAATAGTTACTCTAAGAATCCTTGCAGTCTTTTAAGTCCTAATAAGAATTATATAGGCTTTGCTATTTTCAGAGTATCCTAGGAAAATACCTTCGTAAGACTTTAGGTCAAACTTGGTGAGGTAATCTTTCGTATTTCGTACAAAGCACTTGCTAAATACTTTAAAATAATCAAGAGTAGGTTTCCTACCTCTTAATATTTCATAATACATTTTTCTTAAGATTGGTCTAATCAAAATCCTATTGAGTATATAAGTCCAGGTGTCCACTGCGTTACACCAAAACTTTTACAGAATAGGTTGTTCATTTAACAAGGTTCTACTCATTTCTTGTAAGGTGCGGTTTTTCCTTTCTACTACCCCATTTGATTGTGGAGTACGTGGAGTGAAGAAATTGCAAGTAATCCCATTAGAGTCACAATATTCTTTGAATTGCACTTCATTATCAAATTCCCGACCATGATCCGTCCTAATGGATACTATAGAATAACCTAATTGATTTTGAACCTTTTTACTAAAAATCTTGAATTACTCGAAAGCTTTGGTTTTGTTTTGAACAAATCTTATCCAAGTAAACCTAGAATAATCATCTACTATTACTAAGGTGTAACAATTTTCTTCATAACTTTGTATGGAAGATGGATCAAATAGATCCCACATGAATTAGTTCTATAGTCCTCACGCATCTAGTCGTTGAGACCATATTCTTAGATTTGTGGCTAGCATGAGCTTGTTTTCCAATTTTGCAAGCGTCATAGAAATGTTGATCGAACTTAAGCTTAGGTAAATTTCTAACTAGTTCCCTGGCCACTAAGGATTGAATTAAAAGCATGTTTGTGTGACCTAATCTCCTACGCCATAATGTAGAGTTTTCATCTATTGTTGTAAGACATAGTTTATCTTTTAGCTTATTTCCCAATTTCATCACATATAAGCCGCTTTTCCTAATACCTCTACATATGATTATTCGCATATTCTTAGCTTTGTGACTAGCGTGAGCTTGTTTTCTAATTTTACAAGCATCACAAAATTGTTGATCGAACGTAAGCTTAGGTAAATTTTTAACTAGTTCCTTAGACGCCAAGGATTGGATTAAACGCATATTTGCGTAACCTAATCTCCTATGTCACACCCTGCCAAGGCAAAAACATGAGACGCAACAGGATAGGCATCGTCACAACACATTGACATCACAATAGAGAATAAACAAAATGCATAATCATTAAATAAATAAAAAATGTCATGACGACACCTGACATAAGAGGGGACTTGTATCAAGGTTAATCGAAACATAAAATAAATAGTCATAAAATGTAAATTCAAAATAACAAAGTACTAAGTGGAAAGTAAATCAAATACGAAAATGCAGATAATAACTAGTATGTATTCAAATGCAGGGATCCT
Source organism: Tanacetum coccineum (assembly GCA_026074375.1). Lineage (NCBI taxonomy): Eukaryota > Viridiplantae > Streptophyta > Magnoliopsida > Asterales > Asteraceae > Tanacetum > Tanacetum coccineum. The sequence goes on along the minus strand of BQNB010157113.1, from coordinate 7,025 downwards.
AAAGTCTCACTAGCCAAGCAGTCTCGATCCTCTTAAACTTCGCTAACTTCACCTGAAAAAATTGGAATACTTCCCAAGTGTTCAACCATTTACGTTGGTAGAGCTCGTAAGGGTTTTAATTTAAAAACAAATAAAAAGTTGTGAACATATAAATCAATGGACAATTATAAGGTTATAAACATGCATCCTCAGTCTCATATCATAACAAATCATATCACAATGTAGTTAGGCGTTACCCTCGATCCAACATCACAATAAGCTAGCATTGTATCCATGTATCATCAGTAAGAGTTACCATGTTTGGCTGGAATGGCACAAGCAACTCATGTATTCATGTATTCATGTATCCATGTATCTCATATGTATCATGTATCTCAAACTCACAATTGTACCTCACGAATAACTATATAACCATATCCATATAAAACAAATTCAAAATCATTTAATCACAGCAAGGAAAACATTTAAAAAACATTTTGTATCCATTTCCACCCCGGAAAACATTTAAAAAGGGGCTACAAGAAACTCACCTCAAGCTTCACAACGCGCGCAAATAATCCAAGCAATAATCTACACAACAATAATAACTAACGGGTTACACATGATCAAGGCTTTACGGCACTCATCATGTAACCTTTCAACTGATGGATACTAATGTCTAATTACATTTAAAATTATCCCATCATGGTTCCTTCACATGATCTAAGTTCTATACGTGTTTCAACTAGTATTCACATTCTTAGTTTTTTGCAGAATTTTAAAGGTCACTTTAAACGAATTTTATTAAATACTAATGACCTCATTGGACCCCAAAGTCGAATGACATTAACTTAAAGTAGTTATGAAACGATTGTAATTCCTGCCCACTAATGAAAATAATTTTAATTCTATTTTTAAAAAAATTCAACAACACAAACTGATCAGATTCAGATCTGATCGCACACCAAAATGTTGACTTGACCAGCCTTATTTAGACACTTGAAAAAAATCTACAAAAATTCTAGAAATTCATAGACACCTAGAAATCACTCCAGTTAAAGTTTCATCAATTAAAAAGATGTTTGGATATGGTTTTTGACCTCACAAACACAACCTAAAATCTGTCCCAAAAACTCATATTCAACAACGAATCTTGTAAAATTATTTAACTGACTTCTACTAACTTTTAATTCACAAAACCACCGAAGTTAGAAAGTAGACTCTCTGTAGTAAATTTTAGGCTTAATAAAATCAATAAAACCTATCCGTATGACCAAGTTATGACACTTACAAGTTGACCTAAAAATCTGCCCAGTTTTAATTCCGAATTTAACAACAATTAAACCTAGCTAAACTCATCCAAACACTATTAATTATACCCTAAATGATTATTAATGATCAAACTAACATGTTTACTGAATTTTTATGAAACCCTAATTTCCATCAATTAAAAAGTTACAATTAATTGAATTAAAGAAAATGGTTTTAAAAGATCATACCTAAAACCTTTAACCACGAAACACACGATTCTACACCTTAGAAATTCTTGATTTTTTTTTGATGTTCTTCCTTGTTCTTTATATGGCCGGTCGACTCAACACAAAAGGAGAGGAGGAAAAGGGATTTAGGGTTTAGGTTTATGGGTGTATTTATACTAGTTTTTGAATAATAACAAAAAGATTTATTTTCTAATTAAACTTGATATTCTCCCTTCCTTTTTCCTTTGAGTTAATTCCATATTTACCCAATTTAAACATACTAATGTCATATTTACCCACCTAAAAATCATAATACCATATATACCCAATTTAAACATCATATATGTCATATTTACCCAAATCACTATAAAATCAATTAAAAATTAAATTTTCATCTTTAAATTCCTATTATACCCTTATTATCATAAAATCATTCAATTTTCTATACCATTTTGCTTAACATTTCAATTAAAATATTTATTGCATTGATATAATGTGTTGATCATGTCATGCACCAGTCATATTTTCTAAAAGTGATTGTTTGATTTTCTAAAAGTTATGTAGAATAAACACATTGTGCGTTGGATTAAAATATATTGTGTCTAAAGTGGAATGATCAAATAAATTTTAATCTATCTACGATTGAACACTATATGATTTCTCGTCCTGCACATTTATCTCCCTTTATAATCTACGTAACCAATGATTTTTGTATCCATACCATATTACAATGTTTTGTTTGGTACAGTTGCACGTTGTCTCCCTTTATACGATGACTTTTCTTGTAAATCAATGGAGCTCTATACTTTGAATATGCTCACAACAGACATACATACATCAAAATAGGACGCTATATATTTTAATCTAGGGCATGATCAACACATTATATCAAATCTACAAATATTTTGATTGAAATGTAAAGCAACGGTAAATCTGTAATAGGAAATTGAATGATTTTATGATAATATTAATGGTATAACAGGAAATTAAAGATGAAAATTTAATTTTTAATTGATTTTATAGTGATTTGGGTAAATATGACATATATTGATGTTTAAATTGAGTTATATTGTATAATATTATTTAGGTGGGTAAATATGACATTAGTATGTTTAAATTGGGTAAATATGGAATTAACCATTTTCCTTTATCCTAGCCAATCCAAACACCCCTAATATTTATATTTATATTTTATTTATTTATTTTTGGCATATATATTTTTATAAATGTTTATTATATTTTTTTATTTATTACATATTTACTTGAAAACCCTTAAATAATTACTCTAAATTTTAAACTAGAAAATATTTATCTAACATATAATTTTCCTCAAAGATTCTTACTGCCCATTATATAATTAAATTATAGAATCCAAATCCATTAAAAATACTGAATCGAAATTAACAATGCTTACTTTTATAATTTATTTTCAATTGCTACAAACAACGAAATGACTAACAAATGACTATCTTAAAAATCATTATTTTTTCACTAAATAAATTGAACTATATCTCTAAATTGAAACCTCTCACACATTAATTGCAACACATATACCTTATCACGTAATATTAAATGCACTAATTGAATATTGCACACAAACTCAAATCTCATAACACTTAGTTAGGCTAACACTATTAGTTAAATTAACTTGGTTTGATCATGGGTGTTACAGTATCTCCTACTTAGGGAAATTTTGTCCTGAAATTTATCTTATTCTACTGCTAATAATTTTGCTTACCCACACAAGGGTACAAATAGCAGCATAACAACTATAAGTGAAGTGAAGCATCCAAATTACATGAACCTCGCCCGTCCTCGAGGAAAGTCATCAAAAACCTTTAGTTGCGTAACAACTTGATTCATAACCTAATCTCGCAACTCATCAAACAAGAACTGTCTTGAAATTAAATTATGAGTTGTTACAAAGCTCAATGTTTATGAAGAATCGGCTCGACTTCGGGTTTATTCTAAATATAACTTTAACCAAACACATAAGAACATTTAAGGGTGCACTAAGGTCTGCCAGTAAACTTATGTACCCAACTTTAACTAGTACTTCCATCGATAACTTGCTCAACGAACAAGTGTGGACACTTAGCTTTCATGTAATCCTTAGGACCTCGCTTTGAGTTTCAACGGACTTTAACTATTGAAATCCTACTATACTTCAATATTTTAACCTTACCATTGATAATCTCAACAGGTTCTCCAACAAAACGAAGAGTTTTTTCTACCTTAAATTTCTTCCAAAGGCACATGTAGGTTTGCATTTGCCAAACACTTATTTAGATTTGACATACGGAATGTATCATGCACATGACTCAACTCTTGTGGCAATCATAAACAATAAGCTACAAGACCAATTCTTTCAAGAATCTCAAAAGGTCCTACATAATTCAGTGCTAACTTTCCTTTCTTTCTAAAATGCACTACACCTTTCCAAGGTGACACTTTTAACAACACTTGGTTGGTTATACTGAATTCTAAAGGTTTACACTTATTATCAGCATAGCTCTTTTGATGATCTCTTACTGCTTTAAGCGTTTCCTTAATCTATACCACTTTATCAGTTGTCTCTTGTACCAATTCTAGTCTAATCAACCGATTTTCTCCAATTTCAGCTCAAAGAACAGGTGACCTACACTTCCTTCCATATAATGCCTCAAGTGGAGTGCATCGAATACTCGAGTGATAACTAGTGTTATAGGAAAACTCAGCTAAGGGAAGACGAGTATCCCAATTACCTCCAAAATCTCCAAAGTCTGAATAGTACGCCCACTTTGTCCATCCGTTTAAGGATGATAAGCCGTACTTATATCTAGTCGTGTTCCCAATGCTTTTTGCAACGTCTGCCAAAATCGCGAAGTAAATCTCCCATCACGATCTAAGACGATTGACATAGGCACTCCATGCCTTGCTACTATCTCATCGATATAAAGTCTTGCTAACTTCTCCATCTTGTAATCTTTACCTATGGCCAAAAAATAGGCTGACTTAGTCAGTCTATCGACTATTACCCAAACTGTATCATGCCCACCACTTGATCTTGGCTACTTAGTGATAAAATCCATGGTAATTCTATCCTATTTCCACTCAGGTATCTCTGGTTGTTGTAACAAACCCGAAGGTCTTTGATGTTTTAGCCTTCACCTTTGAATAAGTCAGACAATTGCTAACATAGGTAGCAATATCATTCTTCATACATGGCCACCATACATATCTCTAAGGTCATAGTATGTCTTATCCGCTCCTAAATGTACCGTGTACCTCGATGCATGAGCCTTGTCCATAACTAATGTCCTTACACTTCCTACTCAATGAACGCTCAAAAAAAATGTTTTATCCATAAAGAAATAAACAACCATCTCCCTTTCTTTCCTTTTTTGATTCAGGCCAGCGCAACATTTCGCTGACGCGTTCTTTGCCTTGGCCGTCTCACTCGATCATCCAACCATCTGTCCATAACAATGACAGAATAGTCATGACCTAGTGCGTACTCGCTCGTCCTAGTTTCACTCTCTCCTTCCTACTCAACGCATCAGCCACAACATTCGCCTTCCCTGAATGGCAGCGAATCTCACAGTCATAGTCACTAAACAACTTAATCCATCTCCGTTGGCACATATTTAACTCCTTCTGGTCAAATATATGCTAAAAACTCTTATGATCCATATAGATGACACTTTTTGTTCCGTACAAGTAACGCCTCCAAGTCTTAAGAGCAAACACTAATGCTCCCAATTCTAGGTTGTGTGTTGTATAATTCTTCTCATGGATCTTCAATTGTCATGATGCATAAGCGATTACCATGCCTCTTTGCATGAGTACACAACCTAATCCTTGATTTGACACGTCATAATAAACTACAAAGTCTTCTGGTCCATTAGGCAATGACAATATTGGTGCATTACACAAATTATCCTTCAAAGTCTGAAAAGCTTCTTCTTGTTCCCTGCCCTACTTATACTTTCGATTCTTCTACGTCAGTGAAGCAAGGGGTTTAGCAATCTTAGAAAAATTCACGATGAAACGTCGATAGTAACCTGCCAATCCTAAGAACGATTATATCTTGGATGGCGTCTTATGTACTTTTAAATTCTTCATTGCTTCTAACTTACTAGAGTCCACGCGAATATTATTACTATTAACCACGCGTCTGAGAAAACGCACTTCTTGTAGCCAGAACTCATACTTGGAAAACTAGGCAAACAACTTCTCCTTCTTCAGCAGCTCCAACACCAACTTCAAATAAACCTCGTGATCCTCCTTAGACTTCGAGTAGATTAAGATATCATCGATAAACACAATGAAAAACTTGTCTAAATATGGCTTGCATACCCGGTTCATCAAGTCTATGAAAACCGTTGATGCATTGGTTAACCCAAAAGGCATAACCGTAAACTCAAAATGTCCATACCGCGTCCTAAAGGCAGTCTTTGGAATATCTTCTTCATGCACTCTCAACTGATGATAACCAGATCGAATATCTATCTTAGAGAAATAACGCAAACCTTGTAACTGGTCGAACAAGTCGTCGATCCTGGGGAGATTCTTGGTGGTCAGCTTGTGCAACTCTCGATAGTCTATGCACATTCGAAATGAACCGTCCTTCTTTTTGAACAACACATGTGCTCCCCACGGAGAGTGACTTGGTCGAATAAAACGTATATCAAATGAATTCTAAGAATTACGAATTATCAAATAGGGTAGCAAACGAATATTGAATCAAGGGCTAGAAAATATATAAGTGGTTTCACAGGTGCAAATAGATCTGAATCAAATGTCATAAGAATCCTTAAAAGAAAAGGATAGAGTATCTATACCGATAGGAAACGCAAACAAAAGAGTCAACAAAGCGTACCAAGACAAAAGGAACACATATCGAATAATGATACGTATCAAGATTGATAAATACGAAAGATAGAATTCTTATACCAATAATCGACTTTACTCGAAAGAACCAACTAAATACTGTTTTTATAAAAATTCATTTGGAAACAATAAAGACAGTCATTTTAAAAAAATAAAAAAAATCATCTTAAATATAATCTTTTTTAAAAAAATTCGTTTTAAACATGGTTTTCATAAAAAGATCAAGAGATAGTTATAAAAAATGTATTGCATTTTACCAATATAAATAAATTTAAACATACTTTTCGTAAAATAAAATTTATCAAAAACAAACTTACAAAAATGTAAAGATTATCTTAAACATAGTTTTGACACTCAACCAATATCACATTGTTTTCATAAAAATCATTGTAAACGAGGTTTTCATAAAAATAAAGAGACGGTCATATAAAAGCGTTTATCACAACGTATTCATAAAATCATTTCAAGAATAGTTTTCCCAAAATACCATCAAGATATACTTCAAAAGGATTTTCATAACTCGTCATCAATATAAAATAAATTACTCAAACAAAGGACATTGTAATACCAAAAGGGATTGTAAAATATGGTAAAGACTCTAACACAATTCTATTGTTTGAAAGCGAAAGAAAGTACCAAGAACCATAGAGTCAGAATAACAATGAAGCAAACACGCACAAGAGAAATTGATACAAA
>BQNB010157112.1:0-15193 GCA_026074375.1 Tanacetum coccineum | reverse complement strand
TGCGGCCATTGCTGAAGGTGGGTGCACAAGATGAGTTGAAAGGTATTTCGCATCCATGCCAAAAGCTGAAAGGTTTCTACAAAGAAGTATTGAATTTGGGATTGGAGTACATAAAGAACGAGAATGTTGAAGAATGGATCACACATGGACACGTGAGCATTTACGAGATGGAATGAAGACCTGAAGAAAAGTCTTTAAAGACTTCGCTGTAAAGAAAAGTGCTTGCCGGGAGACAACCTGAACTATTTTTAATTTATTTTATCGAGTCTGTCTTCCTAGACATCAATACGGCGTATCAAACCCCACCCATACGGCGTATTGAATGTCTGGACGTTATCTAGTCCTTTACCTTTCTGCATTTAAAACATTATTGGCAGATTTGTCTATACGGCGTATTCATTATATGATACGACGTATTTAGCAATCTGACCCGTACTTTAGATACTTTCTACATGTTTCAATATGGCGTTAACTGGTTTTAGGATACGGCATATTGATTTCCTGTACAGTTTTTTGTTTTTTTTCTTTTCTAACCATTGAATACCGGAGATAGAATTGCATTGTTTTTCCTATATCTTATACAGGGCCTTACTGAACGAAGAAAACAACTTTGGTGGAGTATTTATATTCTGAAATATTGTGTGTTGTAGTCATGATGGCATCCAGACGCATTTACAACTCATAATCTTGCTCATAAACGCAACATGGAGGATCATACCGAGCAAATCCCAGGGGAGTTTCTCGTTCAAATTCTTTTAATTTCATGTTTTTAATGTTATACTTATACAATGAGGGCGTTGTATAATTCAATTGGGGGAGGAGAATTAGAACGCTTACTTGTACTATTTTTCACAATAAAATGCTTAAATTATGCCTAAATTTAAAAAAATCAAGCATACTTTTGTGAAAAATTACTAGTTACATAACCCGCACAGATAACCCTTGTTAGATATTGTGAGAATTTTGCCTTATCTGTTTTCAAATGTTTACCTAAATTCCACAAAATTATAAGTTTGTCGATGATGTTGTAGACTTTAGTACTTTGCTTGGTTAATTTATTCAAGACCACAATAATAAGTACTATTAGAAATAGATGGAGTGACATTTTCTAAACTGATAAATTTCTAGGATTACACCCAAAAAGCCTATATGTTGTGATATTAACTAACCACACTGGTTAGTTAACCCCCGCATAAACCCTTTTGTTTACTCTCATTTTTAGAGTAAGATACCCCTAGAAAAACCTGCTGAACCATTCCATTCTTTTCTTACAACAAATATTTGTTTTGTTACACCTTTACACTTTAGCCTACCCTATTAGATTAAGTCCTTAATTAGTTGCTAGTTGCTTTTGTGTAAAGTATTGTATTTCCTGTATTGCAATGCAAAATTTTTTATCTACGGTTAGGTCGAAAAAATTATACAATGCAATTGGGTACGTGTGTGAAATTTCTATCTACGGTTAGGTCGAGAAAATTGCACAATGCAATGGAAATGTAAAAGTAGTGTATATTTTTAAATCTTAATTTTTTAGTGTGTTTTACTACTTTCACAAATCAATTTTTACATCCGAAGTATAGAGGAGAATGGATAAATTATCCGGATTCATTATGATCATGAAGATGGTGAAATTACACCAAAATTTATAGTATATATATGTTTGAAAAAAATCGAAAAAAAGAGAAAAGTACAAAAAAAGTGATTCTGTAGAGTATTGTTGTATGTTGGTCAATATAAACGAACCTTGTATTACTTGTATAAAGTGGTCGATATCACCACCAATGTTGTAAAGTATGTATGGTATGGATGTTTGGGAGTTGACCATTACGGGAACGCCAACTAAGGTTGTTTTTGTCGATCAATGATCAAGACATTTATGTCCATATTTCTGTGTCTTTTTCATGGGTACGATAGGGAAAAGTAACTAGCAACACTATACCTTATTTATTTGGACTTAATCTATTTGTTTTGTTTTTTTATTTAGCAACAACTATTTTCCCTTTCCTAATCCCTAACCTTAGGTCTTACTCGAATGAGGATGCGAGCAATCACATATGTCTGTTCTGTCGTTATGGCCATATATGTATGATTTTGTCCGCCTTATTGGTTTATTACTTTTAGTGAAAGGATTAGAAGATTCCCTACCCTATATCACTCTTTGTCCTAAACCTTGTTTTTACTCGAGTGGGGGAATGAATGCAATCATGTATATCTATTCTGTCGTTACGGATGTGTATATGTGGTTTGTCTCCCTTGCTGGTTTAAGACTTTTGGTGAAGACTACTAGTCCTATTCTTTAGCTTATTTGAGTTAAGGAATAAATGCAACCATGTGTGTCTATTCCATCGTTATGGATGTGTATATGTGGTTTGTCGCCTTATCAGGAGTATTGGTATCGATAAAGATTAGAAAGAGAGATCAAACCCTTGAACCTTTTAAACATAATTTACCTTTGTATACTTGTCACTCCTTAGCTTTAGTGGTGGAGATGTGTATCCTTGTGAAGCTTATGATAGAATACTCGTCATAACCGAGCAATTGAGCAAATTAGTTACATGACACCACATAGATTAGTTGAGTGATTTGAGTGATTTCATCTTCTAATTTCATGAGGTGTTTGGTTGTGTACTAGTAATTGAATGAATAACTGCTTAAGGAAAAATCCTTGACTACGGTTGTCACACCCCGTCAGCGGCGAAAACACAAGAATGTGACATAATGATTCACATTGCACAAGATACAAGATCATACCATCCGAAGTTTACAAAAGATTAATTTACAAAGGTGTCATGTTTCATTCTTGAGAAGTAAGGCCTCAGTCTTAAATCCCAAACCCCCAAGGGTGCACATCTTTAATCTCCAATACAATCCATTTACCTTTATCAGAACACACCTGAAAATAATACTCGAAAACGTTAACAATAATGTTGGTAAGCTCGTAGGTTTGAAAGTTACCCAGTCGCTGTCAATCTCAAACATTTGGACAGTTGTGCTATATGACAGTGAATATATGCAAACAATCACAAACCCATGACTTAGCATACCCGTTAATCATATACCAAGACCTAGCATCCCCGCTAGTCTTATCACCAGCGTGTACCACCGCTTTTAAGGTCGCAACCCCGATTGTCTTACCGCACTTAAAGCCTACCAGCTGAAGCTATATATAGAGCGAAGTTCCATACAGAAAGTTCCACACAACATATCATACCAACACATATCATTCACTTAGCAGTCATAAGCACATAAATTGTCCCAAAAACAAAACCATATTTCTAACAGTTTAGAAAACAGTTCAAAACACATTTGAGTATCATTTTCCCCCAACGGAAAAGATTTAAAAATAGGGCTACAAGAGCTCACCTCGATAGATTATGGTAACTACACAGATAATCTCCACACAACGCACAAACAATATCTACACAACGAACCAAATAACTTCTACACAATGAACCAAATATCTCTACAACGTACAAAGGTACCCGGCCACGACTTAATCATTAATTTCACCTTATTAATATTTATTGTACAAATTGCTTTATTAAACAAGCGTTCGTCTTTACTCACTTATTCTCATTTCAATACCACATTCTCATTACAAAACGTTTTGGTATCATGGTTGTGTGGTAACTACGTAAAACAACTCGATGCACTTATGCTAAGTGAGACATCAACATAAAATACTCAAAACATCTCCAATCGTTAAAACGAGCCAGTTGACCAAACAATCCAAGAGAATCCGACGAGAAATAAGTATGAATTCAAAGATCGAAAATAAACGAATTAACATCTCCAAAATCGGTATGATATATATATATATATATATATATATATATATATATATAAAATATATAAATATATAACACTTTAAATAAAATAATAATATTTTATTATTATTTTCGCCTTTTTATCGGGCTAAAAGGGGTAAATATGAATATCGTCATCTTAGTACGTCCACGTTTAATCGTTTAATCCTTAACACTTAACGTTTTCAAGAGTCGTCTTTTGTCCTTTAGTTGAGTCGACACAAAATGATTATTCCATATTATTTTCGAAGTGTGACATTTTTCATAAAAATTTCGATATGACCCATTCGTTTGAAAAAGGTTTCCAAGGTTTCCAAACCTTATATTTCAAAACTTTCCACAATTTTCCAAAATTTTGACAAAATGGCAAAAGTCCATATTTTCAAAGCGTTTATTCATTTATTACTAAAATCGATCATATTAACCGTTTTCCACTACCGTAAGTACACGTACATCCATTTATCCATTTTAGTGGTCCAAACTATTAAATTTTCACCTATTGGGCCCAAAGGTCCAATATTAGTCCACTAACACTTGTTAAGTCCAACCCAGCCATTTTAAATTTCATTTAGGTCTATTAGTCCCATTTATTAGTCATTGGACTTTATGGCCCATTTATGTTTTAAATTTTCAGCCCGATAGTTTAAAACAAAGTCCATAACTTTTATATAAGTCCAACATATAAACTGATTTCAAAATAAATCATAAGTTCAAAACATAAGCTAAAACCAATAAAAGTCGTGGCTCGAATAAGCCAACCAAAATAAGCTGAAATCCATTAGGCCACAAGCCGAAACTAAATAAGCTCTATATAAGTCGAGACATAATAAGCCCATTATAATCCGAAACATTCATAAGCCAAAATCGAATAAGCCGAATATAAGCCGAAACAATAAGCTCTATATAAGCCGGATATAACTAAATAGGCCAAGCCCATTTCTCCTTTTTCTTTTCGTCGGACCGAGACCAAACAAAAGGAAGCCCAAAATCGAATAGACCGAGTGATATTGGGTCGGGCCTAATATCTTTTCCATAACACACGTTTGGGTCGAACCCAAACAAACATAGCCCGAAACCAAATAAGCCCTTAAACTAGCTTATTTTTAAGCTATTTTTAAAAATAAGCCCTAATAAGCATTTGACTCAAAAATAAATTTACCATCACAACCACGGTATAAAAGTGTTTGACCCATTTTCCCTTTTCTTTTGTACACGACGCAACAAACACCCCCTTTTTCAATCCGTTTCGTTTTAAGGTTTTAATTTTTACGACGATCAACTTGCACAACTAACATTTAGACACCATAAGAATCATAAAGTACAACTTAAAAAAAAGTTTAGACAACTTAAAATTTAGGGTTTTGAAAAGCAAGACGAAATGCTAACCGACTACCCAAATGTAGTTTAATCAATAACCTAATCACTATTATTAACCCAAGACTTGTACACTTTTAAATTTTTAATTAAAGTTTAGCAAAATTATGTTTCTTGTTCTTCTTGTTTGCGTCCGAAAATGGGAGAGAAAGAAAGAGTGTTTTTTATTTTTTTTGATTTTGTATGAATTCGCTCAACGTTTTTGTTGACTTTTTAATATGTTTTATCTTAGGTAATCAAGGTTAAAGACTTGCAGCACACGAGGAGGAGCTTGCGCTGTTTTATTTTGTTAAATTGTTTTTAAGTTCCATCCAACAAAAATACATTTAATTATGGTTGTGGTTTTAAAAACTTGTAACTTGGATTTGGTAATGTTCTTGTAAGACAATGCTTTGGTACTCTGAATTTTCTTGAATGGAACAAGGCTTTAAACGTCTCTTTCGAGTCGTTCTTTATTTACTTATGATTTTGGGCTATGAATTAACACCCAATTATTGGTCCCAATGCGTATTAAATTGGGGGTGTTAAATTTTGAATGTGTGAAATGCATGTTTTAGATTAAGACAAGTTATACATGTACCATGCAAGGACCAACCAAGCTAAAAAAAAGTGCCATCTTGTTCCCTCTTGTCTCTTCCAACCGGCTAGGGATCCTAGGTGGCTCGGGATTTCTTCTTTTCATGCCGGGTTCAATTAAAACTCAAAAACTTTGAATTTAAAATATTTCTCGAAGTTTGTAGTAATTTTATTGATCTTAAAACATTTTTTTAATAACCTAGGTTATTTACACGACATATTTCCAACTTAAACTTCCCCAAAATTCATTTTGAACACTTATCAGACGTGTCGGGACCAAAATACGAAGTTACTTCAAATCAAACCAAAACCTTTCTCACAAGTTTAAAAGTTTCTCGACTTCAAAAATACATCTTTTCATTTTAGACTCTATTCATAAATCTCACTTTTACGACTGATATGCACTACATCCAAATTTTCACGAAAACACTTGTTTTCAAATAACTTTTAATTTACACCTCAACGATTTATGTTCTAGGTAAACGTTACTTCAAATTACAAAATTACTTATTAAATAAGTTCTTTATATTCACCCACGATTATTAAATCCGTTCTCCAATTAACTGTCGTACCGGTACGCGCTGCATGACAATTCTCACAGAACACGGGAAAACTTCCCGAAACGCATCAAAATGACAACATAAACACTCCGACACGGGAAGATGAATAAAAAATGATTCACTTACGAAACTCAAAACTCTCTCGACACCCGGTTAATCCGTAACTGTTTCACGCAAAATAAGTCAACCAAAGTCAACTTTTCAGCTTTCCGCCAATAAAGCTGAAAAAATCAAAAGACTCTGATAGAAAATTATAATTTTTTATAATACTTAACCCAGGACAAGTTACCGGTTATCACAATGGTTAGGATAGATTTTCATAAATTTTCTAAAGTCTACTTGAAGACAAGTAGGATTCAAGTGGTGGGATATTTGATGACATCAAATAACATCACTTTTATAGCATCATTTATCCCATGTTTCTTACCCATTTTGTATAAATTATTGCATAAATTGATACTTAATTGCTTAAAGTTATTATTTGTAGTAATTATGAAGTAATTGGTGATGTTATGCTAAAATGCACGCATTTTAGAGCTTAAACGAAGAAATCTCAATATATTGTTCTGACAACCTATACGCCGTATCCATCAAGGAAGATACGGCGTATCTGTGCCTGCACTTCACTAGAAACCACAAAGAATGAAAGAGCAATATGCCGTATCCAAAAGACTCTATACGCCGTATTAAAGATTATTTAAAGATTCTGGAAGATATTGAACGTGGTCCCTACTCCAAGAAACCCCTCAATACGTTGTATTGACCTCAACCAATATGGCGTATCGATGATTTTCTAGACACTATAAATACAAATCCCTAAACACGAGTTTAGGGTATGCTTAAACATATTTTTGATACACTAACCACAAAAGCTGATTTTTAGAAGGCAAGAAGAGAAAAGAAGGACAAGTAACGCGCTTAATTTCATAGGAAACACCTTGTAACCATCTATACTCAAATAATCGTTTGATTTTTGCTATCATTCGTTTAACTCGGTTAGTTTACCTTGGTTTATTTGATTATTATTCTTGTATTCGTTACAATGGTTATGGGCTAAAACCTTTAGGTATTAGCCATGTTTATGAAGATTTAAGTGTTTGGTTTGCTTATCTCGATTGCTTAACTTATCGTTAATTTTTTATTATGTTTATCAATTTATACTCGTTTACGTGCTTAAGTATGTGACCTATCATTTAACTGGATCTAGGAATGCAAAATATCATGCTAGCTAGATGTCGGGATATCTCTCTATATCCGTGATTTATATATCTAGAATCATAGGATCACAAATAACGACCTATCCTTGCCATTGGTTTAGTGAACAAGTTGGACTAGCAGGTGACCTGGGATCAACAAATGACGTTTTGATTCTCTTGGTAATTACTTGGAAAGTGGACTACTAGTATATAAAGAGCCATTAAGTAGTAAGTTAGTAAAGTCTCGTTGAGCTAGGCTTTAATAAGATCAACATTATTAATCTCCTAAGATAGATTATAATCAACAAGAGCTTGCTTTATGCGGATGCATTTAATTGTGATAAAATTAACGTGTCTAGGTTTTAGGAAGAAGTACCGCCTAAATCTAGGAATGATATGCCCCTCGAGATAAGTCAATCATTGTACTAATAAACAAACCTGCATTTTAATTGGATTAATCATGGTTAATATAGTTTCCTTAAAATTGGCTTGACCGCTCTTCTATCTTCTAATTATTTGTTTGCGTGTGTTATCGAGTCTAAAATAGGTTTAAGTTGCCACCAAAACCCATGCCAGTCTCTCTGACTGAAAACCCCCTTCACGTTAGGACTAGGTTTAGCATAGGTTTAACTTAGAATTAACTTAGATTAGAACTACCATAGATAATTAAGATACTGGTAGACATAGGAATTAACACTTTTGCTCTTAGTGATCGACACCTTACTTATCAACGAAGCTACAACTGATCGGGTACATTGCCCATTAGTATTGTTTTAGGTAAAGTCGGAAAAATATAAATGTAAAACTTGATAATAAATAATACCTACGCACAACGACACATCAGTTAGCACATTTTCTCCTTTGATAAGTAGTCTTCCATTTCTTTCCCGCAATTAATTTTCTTGTATTTTTACAATCAAAACAGCTTTTATTACATGACAATTAAAGTCAGATTTTAGATCGCCTATTAGCTCTTGGGAATGACCTCGTATTTACCAATCATACACTATACATGACCGGGTACTCTTCTTGTTAGTGCATTGTAGACTGTGGAAACTAGAAGGGGGGTTGAATAGTTTACCGTTTTATAAATAAAACATAGATTGTCGACTTATGTGAAATTCAAGAGATATACACAAGTGTATATGATAGCAAAGCAATAAGTAAATAAGTAATCTATGAAGTATAAACAAGTAAGGATTAATAGATCAAACCGATGACATAATGATTTATAGTGGTTCAGATACGTAGCTCCTCTTCCCCCTACTCTACTCCTCAAGTACCCAACTTGAGAGTTTTCTTCACTGTGTCAACAAGCTCCCTTTAGGCGAAGAAAACCGTACACGTCGCTTACACTTTTTCTGGTACTAAGCTAAATACCGAGTTCTACTTCGAGATAGAACCAATATAACACACTATGTATTTTGTAGCCTAAATACTAACCTATCATACACATATGATACATACAATACACAACACAAGATATACAAGATAAATGATTATCACAACCGTGATGATACAACTAAACTAATAACACTTGAAGATTTACGTCTTCGTTAGTGTTCTTCACTAAAGAGTAGAATGAGTTGATCACTTGTAATGGATTATGAAACATGTATAATGATCAAAGAATATGAAAATGATAAAAGCTAGAGAGAAAAATATTTGTGAAGAGTTGTCTAAAATGAAGACTTAAGGTTTCTATTTATAGGCAACATTCAAAATTCAAAATCTGTCCCAACCTGCTGTCGCACGGATCCACGGATCCACCATAGCCTGGATCCGCCCTTTGGTTTTGCTGGATCTATTGGGTGTAGTTGGGACAGCTTTTGTCTTTTTATGATTAACCCTAAATCTTAACAAAATATTTTTTTGAACTTATAAATCTAGTTTATTAGATTCTTCTAGAAGTAAAATATTTCTTATCACTAATAAGAAAAGATCTAGATTTGGAAAGATTTAGAAAGATTGTTTCCACTTATGGTTAATCCTATTTTGTCTTACATGATTAACATAACTAGCTTATATTAATCATGTGTTTATTTAAATCATTTGATTAGAAAAGGTTTATGCAAATGATAATATTTTTCTTTGATCATTAACTATGTTTAATAATGCCATATTCATACCTTAAGTGATTTGTCGTCGTCAAGTAAACTTTCGACTAAATAACTTGTTTACGTAAACTTTTACGTAGTATGGCATTATATTTGTTATTATCAAAACATGAAGATCATTAAATATAAATATCATTTTACGCGAATATTTGTATTAACAATCTCCCCCTTTTTGATGATGACAAAATATAAACTCAAATGTATTTAAAAGTTAGTAATAAGTCTTTAGAGGATGAGCTTACATGTCTTCTCCCCTTTTTTGTCGAAGCAAAAAGTGTTGTAGAGATGTTCCTTGCAAGTCTTGTTTTGACGAATGCTAAGTGAATTGGTGACAAATGCAAAGTAAAAAATTAAAGATTACATTGCAAGTGCTCCCCCTTTAGTGTATGCTCCCCTTGCTTAGGGCACCAAGGAATCAAGCAATTGATGCATGCTACAAAACAAAGTTAGTAGACAAGCAAATATATATGGCTATAATGTAACACCCCCAAATTGGGTCACAACAGAATATGGGTTGGGGTGGTACTTCATAGATCAATAGCACAAAATATATAAGAACGACCTTTAAAAGTGTCGTTTAAAACTGATACATTGGATTTTGCAAAATGTTTGATACAAAAGCCCGAAGCTTTACTTATTTGTTGTTAAATTATACAAATATTCTTGTTCATAACAAATGCTTCTCCAAACTGTAATGCAACCAAATCTTTAATGCAAATGACTTCCAAAATAACGACCATCAATGTATCCATTGCACCTTGTGCCTTATTGACCTCCTGAGAAAAACATGCTTTAAAACGTCAAAAATAATGTTGGTGAATTCATAGGTTTGTGAATTATATAAGTGTAGGATCGCAAGATTCCCCCGTGATAATACATTAAATGTAACCATCACAAAAATGTAATTACGTTTCCCTAAGCTCATGACACTAAAGCTCAACATAAATGAATTGCAATATAAATTGCCTACATTGCCCATGATGATGTTCTAACCCAGAACATCCTAAATCCGACATGGTATACATTTGTTGGCTCGGTAGTTTCGACACCAGTGATAGCTAATCACCTGAACGGGGGCGTCACCCCCAAATAGATCTATTTATAACATTCGCACTCACCCTCCAAGTGATTTACAGTTCATGATAGTGGGCACATTGGGTTATCGCTACTTAGGCAAACACGTAATCAGTTTAAATATGAAATGTTCACTTGCGTCCAATTATAAAACAAAGCATGTTCTCACCCCAAAACTTATAAATCATTATAAAATGTAAAACGTGGGGCTATGAACTCACCTCGAGTGGATGAGTTTAACAATGTAAATCACAACAGAAAATGCGTCACAATTACGCCCGAATGCAACCTAATCAATTATAGGTCGTATGAGTACTAAGTACTTTGAATAACTACTACCATATATAATTCTATATAGCTACATCACCATCTAATTGAGTTTGTGAAATAATATTTAAATTGCTTTTGATAAATATTATCCGTGTGTTTGTACTCGTATAATCGAATAAATAATTCAATTGTCTTTGTAAAATAATATTTATAAAGTTTAGGACATGTATAAATATTATATAAATGATTCTAAAATGTTTCGCAAAAATTTATATTAAAAACGAACCAACACTATTCACGTCAGGAAATAGTGCACAAGTATAAAATAGTGCGTATCTTTATCGTTTTAAGCCCGTTTGGTTTCTTTTCGTTCCTGTTCTCTGTATTAAGACGAGGTATCAAAATATTACATTTTCTTATTTTGAGTCATCTGGTGAACAGTACTTTTTACTGTTCATAGACTTTTATAAAATTATTTTTATAATATTAGTTATAGTAAACTCGTAAACGTCGTATTTTATTCGTTTTAACTCCGTTTTTAGTAATTCTTTCGAGAACTTCTTTGTAATTAAAAGTCCTATCTATTTAATGATGTTTTCAAAATATTCATGTCTGATATGAATAGTAACTTTTATAAAAGTATTTATTGTCGTAAACATGCGTAATTCATAACTCCTTCGTTATTGATCCAAAAATTACGCTTCTTAATGTTTTGGAATCCTAAAATTATGTACTATTTGAAAAAAAATAACTAATCTTATGTATCAGAAGTAGTTTGTAACTTGTTTTTATAAAATTTCTTTTATAACGCGTTTAATTAACGTATAACTTGAAATTAGCGTATCTCCTTCGTTATACATCGTTTTTTCGAGATTCTTACCTTTTTGGAATTCTCATGAGATGTAGTATTTTATAAAAATATAAAATGGATACCTTAAAATTCGAATTCAAACAGCCCCTTTTGGTTGATTTCTCAAAATGTGTTTAAAAGTTGTTTTTATAACTTTTTAGTTTAACCACTTTGTTACAAGTCCTTTATAACCATATATACCATGTATTTTACATACTTAGGGTCTTTAGTCCTTCATTTTTCCAACGTTTATCTAAGAATCACAAGATCCATGTGTTTACATACCTATTTGTCCATAACTTTATATATGTATAATTTTTAAGTAACTTGTTTATATATACTTTTTATACATAAGTGGGCCCATATTTTTTACTAAAAGAAAATGTTTTATGTATTTATCTTATTTGTGATTGGTGAACATGATCTATCATGTTTGACTATAACTTGAGAGGATCTTGATCCAAATCATGAATGTAAAGAGATTAAGGCTTTGAGGCAACCTTAATATGAAGTATTATAATGAACAATCTGAACTAAACCCTTGTTTAGATGACAAACCCAAGCTTTCAACACTTGAAAACCTTAATTCCAAGCAAAACCCTAATCTTGAACCTTTCTTGTTTAACACTTGTAAACTCCAAACTAACCCTTCTAAACATATTAGGTTATCTTAGAAATGATGTAGGAATGTATGTAAATGTGCTAAATAATTTTTGTATGGATTATTTGTGTTGTTTGATGTTGGTCGTGGCATATAAGGAGAAAAAGGGAGGTTTTGTGAAGTTTTTCTAGCTAAGAATGAAGTGTGTAAATGAATACTAGTAATGCATGCCTTATATAACACTTTGACTAGTCCAAGACTTCTATAGGAAGTGGTCAAGATTCAAAGGGACCATGGGAGGGATTTAAGAAAGTCTTTGGTCAAGATAGAAGAAAGTCTTAAGATTTTAAATGGTAAGTGTATGTACATATCAAGTTGGAAGTTTTTATGATATTTTTCTTGATTTTTCCCACCATATCCGGCCATGTGTTGATATATATGATGATATTTTGTAAATTTTGGGTATTGGGTACAATTGTGGGTATTTGTTGAAGCGTATAAAAGTTTTGGTGGTTCTGGGTATGCCTAAACGTTATTATCGCGAAACAAAAACGTTTTACGTAACTGATGTGTGTTTTTACAAGCTTTAAATTTATAATAACTAGAAATACCGATTTTTACTAAAAACATAATATTTGGGCAAGTATACCCTATTCGAGTGTAATATAGTATTAGGTAAGTCCAGGTCATTCCACGAGATTTGTGGCGATTCACAGATTGTTTATCAAGTAACAAAGCTAATTGATTATCACATGTCAAATAGCCTAAACGTGTGTATAAAGCAAGCAAGATACCAAGCACAAAAGATATAAATTTTGTAAACTTTATATAAACAAATCATGCAACTCATGAATAACAGGTAATTACCATAACAAACATATCTACCAATAATGACATAGAATCCTTTCGGCCTATATACTACATCATCACGAGCGCATTAAGAACGGTTTATATCAAATATGCATACATATGAATTCCTCCCAACCCGGTCGGTCAACATAAGGAAGGGTCTTAAACACTATTCTACTTAGGTTATTTATAGATTTACTAATCAATTCTCATAAGATTAGCACCGAATTGTTATAGACAGACAATGCGAAATTCATCAAGACAATAAAGCCTTTCGACCTATATCTATTGCAATGATAAATCAAAAGATAATTAATAATCCAAGTAAAACAATATCGAATCCATAAGCATTCATATTCACAAGTTATACAAATATCGTCCAAGTAAGCGAGACACAACCAAATCATAACCAAACCAATAACCAACATCACAAACATGAATAAACTCAGAAAACATATTAATATTATTAGTAAAGAAATGTACCAAATCCATTTATGCTAGTAATTCGGGTATAAAGTATATTTCGACTACAACAACCACTAGTCTAACAACCCAAGTATCCATGATCAACCAACAACCTATGCTACTGAATTAACCCGAGGATATGTCACGTCTCTTCAGGGAATCCGCAACGTGCCACCAAATGGAATGTTTGGCAACGAGGTTTATGGTAGTGACTCGAAAGGATTTGGTATGAATCCTTTGAGTAATGAGTTTAGGTTATGTAATAGTGATGAATAAAGGTCTGGAAATCATGGTGGGAGAGTAATAATTCGTGGCTATGGTGGTGGTGGTGATATGGTTGTTCGCCATGGATTAAAGAGGTGTTTGGATCATCGGATCATAAGATCCTCACCAATCCTTCCTCCTCTCCTATAATCTCTATGATTGTTATTGATCAAGTGTGTATTTCCCTGGCATAAAATGGGTCTATTTATAGGCTAACAACACTTAGGGAACACGTTAGGAGGTTAATGATCGGTTTGGTATTAATGGGAGTCATAAATATGACTTTTTGGCTGTCCAGACGTGAAGTGCGCCGCACTTTGCTTAAATGATACTTTCCCGCTAGACATGAAAAAGTGCGCCGCACTTATGGGAAGTGCGGCATACTTTGGGGCATTTTCAGCAATTGGCCTTTTTCAAAGTTGCATATAATTGAATTATCTTTGTGTGGCCGCCAGAATCGCGTCAAACGGAGTTCGTATGACCGAGTTATGACCAAAACAGTGAACAGGTGTCCGGAAGCATTCAGCTTGAGTTATTTATTCGTTAAAGCTTCAAATCTTCGTGTATTCTTTCGTTTTCTTCCACGACACGTACATAGAACCTGCAATAGCAAATATACTTGATTAAGTATTGAAAGTTCTTATTATTAACCAATTTATATACATAAAATCACAGATAACACCTATAGAAATATGTATAATGTGAATGTTATCACCGTTTTGATTCCTACCATTCCACAGATTGCTACCTTGGTCGCCTCCTTGAGCTAAGATAATGGGAAGTAAGTTCTGTAGTTGTTGTGCAATGATAGTGGAGAAGTCAGGAACTCCGTCAACACCATTATTCACCTTAGTACCTTGACCACCTACTTGGCCACCTTGACCATCAATCCCACTATTTTCTAGATCACTAGGTCAACCTCTAGTTCTACCACCTCCTCTACCATTCTGTCCACCTGTCCTTCCTCCTTGTGTTGCGGCAGTTTCCCGGCCAGCACTTCGTGTCGTCATTCTTGGCGGCATTATCTACACAAAGGAGGACATAGGTAACGTTAGGTAGGCGGGAAGGTTAATATATATATATATAAGATAACTTAATATACTATAATACTCATAATACAGTCCTAAGGTGTCAACACCTATTTGTGTGAACGATATTACTAAATACACCTGAGTCGTGATACGTTTATAA
>BQNB010157111.1:0-12048 GCA_026074375.1 Tanacetum coccineum | reverse complement strand
TCACCTACCCTCTAACTAAAATATTACACATATAGCTGGGTCTAACCGGATCTTGGTGGGATTTAACCTGATTTAGCCGGGTCTTAACCGGATATATCCAGATATAGCCGGGTCTAACCGCGCCTTGGCCAGATTTAATTGGATATATCTGGGTCTGACTGGGTCTTGGCCCGATTAAGCCAGGTATGAGTGGGTCTTGGCCTGATTAAGCCGGGTCTGACCGGGTCTTGGCTGGATATATCTGGGTCTGACCGGGTCTTGGCCGGATTCAACCGGGTCTGGTTTGACAGGGTCTTGGCCGGATTAACCGGGTCTGTCCGGGTCTTGGCCGGATTAAGCCGGGTCTGACCTGGTCTTGGCCGGATTAAGCCGTGTCTGACCGGGTCTTGGCCAGATATATCCGGGTTTGACCGGGTCTTGGCTGGATATATCTGGGTCTGACCGGGTCTTGGCCGGATTCAACCGGGTCTGGTTTGACAGGGTCTTGGCCGGATTAACCGGGTCTGTCCGGGTCTTGGCCGGATTAAGCCGGGTCTGACCTGGTCTTGGCTGAATTAAGCCGTGTCTGACCGGGTCTTGGCCAGATATATCCGGGTTTGACCGGGTCTTGGCTGGATTAAACCGGGTCTTACCAGATATATCCCGGTCTGACCGGATATTGCCGGGTTTAACCGGGTTGGCCAAATATAGCCGGATTTTGTTCGTATAGTGGTGGTTTACGTATATGAAAACATGACTAGATTCAAAAGACCGTTACACATCAAGTGGGACGAGAGTTTATCCGGCCCTCATTAGTTACCTAGTAGAATAGAAAGATATAACTTTAAAATTATAGTAAAGTACATTTTTGGTCCTTGTAGTTTGGTGCGTTTTTTTACTTTTGGTTCAAAATTCAAAAACGTTTTAGTTTTAGTCCAAAAGTGATACTCTTGTTTTATTTTTCAGTCCAAAAGCATGTTTTTTGGTCCTTATGGTTTGGTGGGTATTTCACTTTTGGTCTAAATTTTCAACATGTTTGGACTGAAAATGAAACAAACGTATCATTTTTGGACTAAAACCAAAATATTTTTGAATTTTGGACCAAAAATGAAAAACGCACCAAACCACAAGGACCAAAAATGTACTTTACTCTTAGAATTATATAATTTACAACTTCAAAATGTCTCACATTATAAAAACTCAGTCATCTAATTTTTACAGTGACAATCGACAAGTATTGAGGTAACTCATACTTGGTAACTACAAATTTTTGAACGATGAAACATACGCGCGGTTCAGAAATGCAAGTCAAGAATAACCGTATGTTCCAAAAACGTTAAACGGAAATCTAGTCTTGAACCTACAGAATGGAGAATGAAAATTTTTTGCATGACAAAGTAGAACCTTATCTTCGATTACTATAACCATTTTGTGCACTGGGCATATTTTACGGACATGCAGTAGTACTGTGGGTATAGAAGTCAATGCCCGATATCAGTCTTGACTTGGGATTATGCATTTTACATATCACTTAGAAATATTAGGAGATTTTGGAACAATATGCCTTTATACTTTTTGTCTATGTATTATTTACGCCGCATGGCTATGTATATCAGCAAAACCGAAGAGGTTAGTTGACTGCATTATTAAACATAGAAATTTGCATAAATGGTATATGCGAATGAATAAACAGTTGTAAAATTCGTTGCTGGCTGACAGTACTCTTTAAGTATAATTTAAGTAACAAGTGACTGATTGATCACTTGCCAGTTATATAAAACAAGTGACTATATTTTTAAATATGTATATGCCATTATTTAGGTTGTCGGGTATCTAAGATATTTAGTTAATAGTGTAACATTGTGTGTTAAATGACTTGTGCAATTGGCAAAGTATGTGATCTTCGTACTCTTGGTATCCTTTATCGTGTTTATATATAATAGACCGTGACATGCTTTGGGGACGCTAGGTTGGTAACTAGGCCATATCCATTCCATTATGCTATTAAAACCAAACCATTGTGATTATCGACTGCATATTCAGGTGCCACCCATTTTTGTTTGATTACAGCGGCTTACCCATGTTTTATAACCTGGGTAGGCACTACCACTAATCCTTTTTTTCTTTATTTGTATGTGTGTGTAGTGCATGCCCAAGTGAGGAATATCGCTTTATGTCTTAGTTTTTGTGTGAAAATGGTGTTTAGAAGCACATATATTAATAGTTTATGCTCTCAGTTTATCATAAGTTAATGTAAAAGTTAAGTAATAAAGTCAGCCCAGAATAACTCAAAAGAATAATAATTGTTAGTCGAAAATGATCAATGGCAGGCTATGGGATGTTAGAAGTGGCAAAAATTTCCCTTGTGACATGTCCCTGGGGATACTTTTCCTGGCGACATGTCGCTGGGAAAATATGTCGGGGTAAACTGGCCGGGGATTCATTCCCTTACAATATTCCCCGGCGACAACAACGGGCCTACAAGGTTTTCGATCAACCATTCGAGTGCCGCGATGGACACTTTTCCCCAGCGACATGTCGTCGGGGATTCTAGGATGATTAACATACTAATAAACCAGCTGCTTAATTAATTTAATTACTCCACCACTATCCCCGGCGACATGTCACCAGAGAAACCTTACAAAAATAATTACTAAACAACTAGCCACGTGGTTTTTTGTCGTTTAGTGTCAATGAGGAGTTGGGTCCTTTGTTATTGGTGT
Source organism: Tanacetum coccineum (assembly GCA_026074375.1). Taxonomy (NCBI): domain Eukaryota; kingdom Viridiplantae; phylum Streptophyta; class Magnoliopsida; order Asterales; family Asteraceae; genus Tanacetum; species Tanacetum coccineum. The sequence goes on along the minus strand of BQNB010157111.1, from coordinate 9,346 downwards.
GGAAACTATTTACATCATAATTGATGTGGAAACCATTTCTTACTTGTGAGAATTCATTTGAGTCACAAAACAAAAGAGATTTATTTACGTTTTATTTATTTATTATTTATTGTTATTATAAATTTTAAAATAATAATTATTATTATTATTATTATTTATTTTTTTATTATTATTTATTGTTATTATAATTTCTTTATTTATTAATATTTATTTTATTATTATTATTATTACTATTATTATTTTACTGTTTATTATTATTAGTAATATTTTTATATTTGTTAATATTTTATTATTATTTATGTTTTACCCGCCAAGTAAAAGTATCGCCTTTTTTTTCCCTGAACTCGGCTTGACTAGTTAGACTAGGACGATTAGCCACTCGGGTTGTATTCTCATTTCACTTGTTTGTTTCCGACACTGTAGTGATTTTCAGAGACTTAGCTTGGCAATAACAACGAGACGTATACTAGGTACAAAAGGTAAGAGAGACAATCAGCACTTCAAAGATTTACTTAGTTTTGTCACCTATGTTTGGATTCACAGAGGAGAAGGCGAAACAGTTGTGGATTAAGACGGTTGAAATGGCGAATTTTCATGATATCATGTATCGTTCGCCTATTGCATGCATCTCGACTAGCTTCGGATGTTTATGGTCGTTGTGACTAGAAATGCAAACGGATCGAGGTTTCTCAAGCATCATGTAAGGTCTAGGTAAATACATTTTGATGCAAAAACGTAGCCTAAATATATATGTTTAGCTGTAGTAGAAAATATAAGTAATCGTCTACTGGTTTATAATCCCATGCATGCATATGCGGGTTTTCATATTTAGTTTAATTTAATTCTAAGACTCGTGTTTTGAAATTTATAATTTTGTACATATGTTGTACCTTTGGAAGTGGATTGTAACATTTTTAATCCAACTTTAAAGAGAAAGACAATGAATAATTACTATGGGTATGTTTGGTAGAGGGAATTAGAGGAAAATAAATGAAATTGATTTCATTTCCATTGTTTGGTTACTAGAGAAAGAAAAAATGTGGAGATTTGAATTCTTTGAGGAGTTGGATCCTTTGTTATTGGTGTGGAAACCATTTCCATCATAATTGATGTGGAAACCATTTCTTACTTGTGAGAATTCATTTGAGTCACAAAACAAAAGAGATTTATTTACGTTTTATTTATTTATTATTTATTGTTATTATAAATATTAAAATAATAATAATAATAATTATTATTATTTATTGTTATTATAATTTCTTTATTTATTACTCCCTCCATCCCAATTTACTTGTTCACATTTGACTTTTGAAGTCTTTTATATTTAACTTTGACCTTGAATTATTTATTTTGTGTTATATAATAGTTGATGCAAAATATATAAATATGTTGAGTTTTAAATGTATTTTCATTTGATATAATTTTCATCAAGTATTGTATAACACAAAATTAATAATTTAAGGTCAAAGTCAAATAAAAAAGACTTCAAAAGTCAAAAGTGGACGGGTAAATTGGGAGAGAGGGAGTAATATTTATTATTGTTAATATTTTTTTTATTATTATTACTATTATTATTTTACTGTTTATTATAATTAGTAATATTTTAATATTTGTTAATATTATTATTATTATTATTATTATTTATTATTATTTTTATTTTTTTATACTTTATTATTATTATTTATTATTTATTATTTATTATTTATTTATTGTTATTATATATTATTATTAGTATTATTTATTATAATAATAATAATTCTTATTATTATTATTTGTTTATTTATTTTTCTATTTAAATCTTTTTTAAAAGAAAAAAAAAGATTTGCGTGATTATTTTTTTTTCAATTCTCTGACGCTACCAAACAGTGGAATTCAATAAACTTTCTCACTGGATTTCATTTCTAAGAACTCCAATCATCTACTTCATTTCTAATCTCTGAAATTCTATGTACCAAACGTGCCCTGAGTCGGTGCATTATAAGGCTACTCAGAGAAGTGATTCCAACGATCCTGTTATTTTCACGTCAATTTTCTCTCTTTTGTAACCAACAAATGACCTTTTAGGTCCAGTAAAGCGATCGAGTTTTTTTTACATCTTTTTAACAACAAAATTAAAATTTATTAATAATAAAATACATTGCATAATAATTCAAATAAAATAAAAACATTATAATAATAATTAAAAACTTAAACTAATAACTTAGTACTCTTTGATTACTTGCTTCATCTCCATTAGCTTCTTTTGTTGCGTTAGGCGCAAAGTCTAGTCGATTCGTGAATTATAGAAGAAGGTGTCTTTGTCTCGTTTCTTTTTTATAGGTAATTCAAGTGTTTGATGTTGTAGTGCAAGTTCCTCTCTTTTAAACTCCGTTGCTTCACGACGTGCCGCATCCTGGAGATCCAACTCCCGATTCTTCAACTGTATATAGGAGTCTTGTTGCTCCTTATTCTTTCCCCAACTTGCCAACTTGATGCTTTTCCATTTATCGGCTACCAATTCAACAAGACATCTTTCAAAAGATGAAGATTCAGAACGAGAGGAGGAGGATGCTTTCTTTTTAGCTCGGTTACGACTAGTCACTCTTCGCGAATCTCTTCCTAAGAACCATCAGCTTCATCGTTCAAATAAAAGCCACCTTGTGTTGACTTTGAGGTGGTTTCAAAAGTCTTGGATTTTTTGCTGCCCTTTTTTTCTTTTAAAAAATAGGCATCTCAACTCCTATCCAAGCAGCATGATCCTTCAAAATGTTCCAACGCGGCTCCAATGTAAAGGGATGCTCGTACTGTGCTTCATATTCCGCTAACGCTTTTTGGTACACAGTGAGTTCACTTGACCCACTCTCGTTCCTCCGTTCGACATTATCGATAATGGCACAAAATGTACTAATTCTAGGATGAACCCTATTTTTTCATTTCCTAGTGATGGCATCGTAACCTTTGTTTTACCCGTTTCTTTCTCAAAGTAAGCAATAACCTCCCCCAAAACCCCCTATTCTTCATAAAGTTTCCTCTCACGCTATTTTCTGACACATCGCACCAAGCTTTGCACAACGCGATCTCTTCCGCCGTTGTCTATAGTTTTGACGTTTCCTTGTTATCATTCTTCTTGGCCTTTGAAGCACGTTTTGAGGCCTTCTTAGCTTTCACGGGTGCCACCTCTTCGACGAGAGAGTCATCTTCAACTAGAGCCGAACCGTGAGCCGAACCATGACCCGAACCATAAGCCAAAGAATAATCTTGATTACCGTGACCAAAAGCTAGACCAAAACCTTGACTGGAACCTGATAGCCTTATCAAAATCACATACACACACGAAATTAAAAGAAAAAACTAGAGAGAGAGAGACATTTAGAGAGAGAAATAACAAAAAGGAAAATGGCTACATATTAAGAGAAAACAAATGAGCAACACCCTCTCCACATGAGGATAGGGCTTTATATAGTAGAGTACATGGGCCGGCCTTGGGTTTAAGTGGGCTTCCAAGGTCGGGCTTGAAATCTAATGGGCTTTAAAGCCCGTAACTTAGGCCCAATTAGCTTATAAAATTCTCAGAAACATAAACTAAGCTAATACAAGGTTCGAGAATATTAATGACCATCACTTTACATAAAACTAGGTCTAACAATCTCCCCTTAAGGGGTGGTCATTGCACATAAGGCTTTACTTCTTGTGACATCTCGAGTCTTGGAACCTTATGGTCTTGGGAATTCTTTTGAAGTTCCTTTGACATGCTTGTGATCTTTGACTTGATATCTTTTGACTTAAACTCGATATCATGGTCTTTAGCCTTGAGATAATCTTGGATCTTTCTTGACTGGAACACTTCTTAACCAACATACTCATCCTTTAACATCACTTGAAGGCTGACAATCTCCCTCAATATAGACCTTGTGACTTGATCTATTTGAAATCATATACTTGACGTTCTTTGAGGAAGTTCTTGTTTATCAGAGCTTGCGGAAGTGTATCTTTGAAATTCAGAGTTGTCTTCAAGTTTTGTTTGATGTTGTTGGATTTATCCTTGAACTTTGGGGATGAGTATGCGGCCTGACTACGGCTCAGCTGCAATACGGTGGAAACGCCATCGACTTGACCTGCATGTTTAAGTTAGTAATAAACAACATATATGGATGAATATGTCTTTGTCATTTCGTCGAATATTTGCAATAACTACGGTTCCTCGTTAATCAGTATAAATACTGCGTGTGATCAGGTAGAATTTAAAAGAGTCTCCTTGACAGGGTTTCGCAGCTGCACTAGCCGTTCTTGTAACCGGAGCATCTCAAAGCAGACAACACGGTAAGAGTGAATATGTGAGTTACTGTCTCACTGATTAAGCCGTCAATAGTGTTCAGTCTTCCCATGCCCAGATGTCCTTTTGAGGCTGCCACAATGGACATGAGATTGAAAAACTTGTTTGAAAATTAGTCGACATGTTAATGAATAAAGATTTTTAAACATATCGAAAGTTTTATTTTTCAAAAAGCATTCGACAATTCTCATTAATACACACATATTATATTTGCGTCTGTGTTGGACTCTTGTACAACTTGTGTTCTTGATGATGAACAACAAGTGTATATGGAATTGTGTCCTAATGAGATTTATTGATTGATCTCGTTGGCTCTAGACTCTATAAGGGCACATTTGTTATTTGGTGATCGAAGGCTGGAGCGGACTGCCACCTTTTCAATATCTATGATCTCGGAATGAGAAAGTCGATAGAAGCGTGTTGTACTTCATAAGAAATAAAACAAGTGTCTTTTAAGAGACCTTGAGTGGCTAGGGAGGGTTGTGCATTGCATCACTGGGTCTATGATGACTTGTCTTCAATACCAGAATCAACTTTGTGATTACCGATAGATTATGCATTGACCCGGTTTCTGCCTAAGGTTGTATGAAGGGCTTCTTTATTTACACCATTTATCTTTATAATTCTTTTTCATTCTTCAACCCCTTCAATGCTTACCGAGACTTCATAACTAACACCTTGTTGGGATTGTTCCAGTGCTAACTCTGTTTCAATCGGCATTATTCCCATTCTCACTTTACTCCTTTTTTTCGATCATACCTAGGACTTCTACTCTATCTAATAGAGTGTTCCTGGGTAGATCCCTCCAGTTCTGGCTGGATCATGGAACAAGATACCTATTCTAAACCACCTTATAACACCGTAAGAAACAACAGTTGGTCGGTCTTTGGTATTTCTATAGTAGCAATAAAACTACTAAAAAAGTCAATCAACGTGTTCGAGAAATCATTTATAACACATTGAGAGTTTTCTATATCACCAAAAAGCTCCCTTACACATATGCATCATATTATGAAAGAGTTTTGCACATGGGAGGTTTGGGAACAGACTTATAGTTAAGAGATCTTATCCGTTATTAAGCCGCATTGATCACATTTTAATCACTATAACCCCCCTTAAAAATTTCATATGTGGTGATAATTTTTGACAATTAGTGAATTAAAAAACAAGTTAATGTCCGATAATTCACATGAGTCTAACTAAGTCTTGTAAGAACAGGAGTGCATGCAAAATGAACTAATTATGATACTCCCCCTCAATAATATAATGGAGTGAAACTTTGGAGTGGGAGTTTGTTGAGCATACAATTTTAAAAGAATTTGAAATTTCTTTTTGATGAAAAATATCTTGAAAAATTATGCTCAACAGAAAATGATGTCAGATTTATCTTATTAATTATCATTTCCTTAGTGCTTCTCTTGAGCATTCAAAACTTTGAATGTTTATTTGACATTGCTCAAGACCGAGAAGATATGAACTTTCTGTTGTTGAGGATAAATGTACATAAATGAACATTTTCCTTTCTTTAGGGTCCGAGTCCTAAGCTGTCATTTACTTAGAAATCGTAGAGAAAAATTGACCCACGGACGGTTTGACTAAGTTTAAGGAAAATAGAATAGGATAAAAATAATATAAATACTCATCTTGCAGGGATTTATACAAGTCTTGTAGTTTTGGTAACTTCACTTCTCCCCTCCAATCTATTTTCCCCTTTGAAATGAAAATTTTAGAAAATGATAAAAAAAAAATCTCTATCTCCACTCCTTCCTTCTCAGATAGCTTTGTATGATTACTACATAGCAAACAAAGCCTCTAACAATTGTTATCTATCGCCAGTCAGAGATCTAGTGTGTTATTTCGTGATCAAATCGACTTAATTGTAAGACATTCGATCGTTTTAAGCTTTCGTAAGGATGAACATAGGTATTCGGATGGTGTAGATTTATAATAATTGATGTGTTTTTGATCTTTAAAAACAAAACGCAAACTAATTAGCTTTCGAAACCATCAAATTGTAGATTTAATATCTCGTTTAACGAAAATAACGTGTATTTTTTGGATTCAAATTGAATCGAAAAAATTAGATTTGATAGCTTTAGTAAGCATGAAAATGATTTTGGTTCTGTTTTTAGGCGGGAAATTGCTTACGTAAGTCATTGTTTAGCTTTTGTAACGTAGAATTACTTTCGTAAAATTGATTCTAGCTTTCGTAAGGAAGAACTTTGTTAATTTGAACAGAAAACATTATGTTCTTCATTCTAAAATGCTTAAAATCAGATTAATAGAATTTCTTTAGGTTTCGTAGCTAAGAATTTACGAAAGTAAGTGATTCTTTAATTTTACGTAAGTAGAGGATATTAGGATTTTACGAAAGGAGGTTTCGTATACTTGATCTTTCGGTAACCGTTTGGGTTCATAGACTGTGGAAGCTTTCGTACTTCTTTATGGTTTCGAATTCAGAGGTATCATATCAAAAGTATTTTGGTTTTGTGTTTTCGTAAATTCACGGTTTTGTCGTATCACATTATGAGGTTTAGTACCACATTTAGTTCCTAAAGGTTTTGTATCTCATTGGAAGCGGTTACGTAACACAGATCAGAGGTTTCAAATTGTATCAGAGGGGGTTTCAGTATCTCATTATTTGGGTTTCGTAACATCAAATAAAGGGTTTCATTAATTTCTAATCATTGGAACTTGAAGCTTTTCATAATTCAAGCTTCAATTGATTACCTTAGTCTTTGATTACTCACAGACTCATTAAAGTACAAGTCAAGGTGTTATTAACACGTTTCACTCTTCACATCACGATACAATAACTTTATCTCTAAAATGATCCAAGTTTAGCTTTGTAATCATTTGAATACATCAAGTCTGTCTGCATCAAAAATTCAAACAACTCAAATCAACAAACCATAGCTGAGTTATTGAGCAAATGCAGAGACCTCCAATTGCTTGAGAAGGGGAATTATAATCTATGGGAAGTCGATTCAGAAGGTTTTTTTGGAGAACCAACATGAAGACGGGGGAAAGGAAGTGCATTCCGATACAACATATGGACCATACACAGACCACTGGTTCCTAATCCTGATAATCCTGAAGATCAAATACTTGAACCGTTGTCCAAAATGACTGAGGGTGATAAAAAGAAATATATTGCTGATGTCAGGGTTATGAATTACATTCTTCAAGCAATACCAAATTGATATATAGATTCCAGTGAGCTGTGACATGCTAAAGAATAGTGTAACCAAATCGTAAAAGGTTTAATGCATGGATCTGATATTACTGCACTAGTAAGACATTCATGTCTTTATGATGAATATGATAATTTTGTGCAGCAAAATACGGAATCTCATAAGACACTGTGGGCATGAAAGGGTTAATGACAGCTTGTGACTATCATGGAATCGGTAATAAATGTTCGTAAACCTATTCCAGTGGCAATCAACACAAAGTTTCTCAATTTTTTTAGCAACCATGAATGAGGCAAATATTTACCAGGTTCCTTAAAACAAACTACAAAGTCATCTCATATGATATGTTGTATGATTTGTTGGTACAATTTGAACCACATGTTCTAGCATCCAGCGTGCAAAGAAAGCTGCCACGAATCATGATCTATTCCTTCTTATTTGCTCTATACTCACATGCTTCTTATTTCCTTCATCACAACTTCATGCCTAATATCATCCTAATCCCCACAAACATATTATTCCACACATCCTCCATCTTTGAGATTACGAGAAAAATATCAAGGTGGGTACCAAGGGGGTTTCTCAAAGACAAGCTTACAACCACTATGATATTATTAGCCCGAGCAATCTCTCAAAAGTTTTCTTCACCTATTAACAATCGTCTTCGTGTGTCATCAAATACAAAAAATCAAGATGTAGTTCAGGATGGATGAGTTGACATACAAACCATGAATGCAGGTTACGGTGAAATTGCTAACAAGAGTTTAGGAAGAAATAGGAATCAAATGTTTCATGCAGGAAATGCAAGTGATGAAAGCAATCAAATTGTTCAGTGTGTACCACGAACTGATTCTACTCCAAGTAAAGCAAATGTGCAGTGCTATAATTGCAATGAGAAAGGTCATTATGCTCTTGACTGTCGAAACCAAAAGTTCGTGATGCTAAGTATTTCAGAGAAAAAATGTTGCTAGTAATGAAGGATGAAGCTGGAAGTCATCTCAGCAACGAAGAAAATGATTTCATGCTTGATAATGCATATGGTGAGAAATCGTTGGATGAATTGACTGCATCCGTCATGTTGATGGCTCGACTTCAACCAGTTGCTGAAACTACTGACACTATGCCATCATATGATGACAAGGCTGTAAGTCAGGTACATGAGTCATCCAAGGCACATGAACAAGTGAGTCATGTGACACGTAAAACTATTATTCAAACAACGAATGATGATTAAATTGATTCTAGTATCATATTTAATGATCCGTATGTAGACAATAATAGTGGTACGTCTAACCATGATTCAATTGCTCATGAAGAAAATCATGAAATACAAATGCTAGCATATAATGTACAACGTGAAGCTGAAAAACAAAAACGTGTGAATAATGAGCTTAAAAAGAAATAGTATTTGCTACAACAGGAGCTTGAGACGTTTAAGGATTGGGTCAAAACATTTGAGTCACAAACAGTTCAGTGTTCAAAATATAAAGAAACATGTGATGATTTGAAACATGCGTTACGGAATGATAAAGACACAACTGACCGACTTTTGAGAGAAAAAGATAAAATTCAAAGTGATTTTTTCAAAATTGAAAATGAAAAGTTACTCATTCAACATGAAACTCAGTTAGCTAAAAGGCTTTTAAAGAGCGAGAAAATCAATATCATGAAGATATTGTTGATCTCGAAGATAAACTGAGTTCTCATGAGCGAATTGTTTATAAAATGGGTTAGTCTCTTCAAACGATTCACATGCTCGGATAGAAACCAAATTTTTTTTTATGATCCTTTTCTTAAAGCTGGGTTGGGCTATCAGAATCCTGAACGTCTTAAGAAGGCA
>BQNB010157110.1:4480-15193 GCA_026074375.1 Tanacetum coccineum | reverse complement strand
TTAGTATTTTTAAATATTTTATTTCATTAAAATCGTTTTTAATTCATAAAAAAGTCAAAAAAATATAATTCTTTTTTATAAAATTTATTTTAACATTTAGGACTTAGGAAAATTAGATTTGCTCTCATAGGGTTAAAATTGTAAAATTTTATTTTTTAAAGAACGGGATTGAATTCCGTTCATGTTTTTAGTATTTTTAAGCCCTAGTCACCTTCGTTTTTGGTCTAGTTTTCTTTGTTCTAGCTTTTTAGCCAATTAAGACTTATAAAAAACAAAAAGATTATTTTAGGACTTAATTTTGATAATTTAGGGTTTTTGGGTCCCGTTTAGGATTCTCATTTTGCGTTTTTAGTTAAAATTGTCTTACCTTAATTGTTTTTAAGTTTTTGCCTTAATTTTCCCGTAGTTTTAGATAACCAATCATAATCTTGTTCCATCCAAGCATCGATTCTCAAAACGCCTCTCGACTTTTAATTGCATTCCTAATTGGGGATAACGACCCGGGAATCATACTTCCAGTTTACTACATTGAGAGATTTTTGATTCTTACCCTTATATTTATATATTTATAAGTATTATATATTTATTTATATATATTTTAAAGGTGTGATCAAGAAGCTTGTTAGTGAGACTTTGGGAGACGTTGACCTTTCTTAACCTTTCATCATCTGATTGATTTGACTGTATGCTCCACTTGCCTAGCTGTCATCATTATCATTTACCTTTAATCTTAGTCGTTGGTTAAGAGGTCATGGCCACGTATAATTATCTGAGGTTACATTAAATCAAATATACCACGGGTATAAATACTCAATTTGGTTTTCATTGTTTTCTTTTTATCTCTTCTACCATTGTTGAATACTTTCCAAGCTTTTCCACTGTTTTTCGTGTTCTGCACCACTTTCTTCAAAACTCATCAGGTTAGGTTTTGATCTTTGTATTTCCTTCCATTATGAGTAGTATTATAGATATTAAATATGTGCTTACTCAGAGGGCACATGACGTCTTATGTCATAAATATTATATCCCTGAAGAAGTTCATCTAGAGTTGCCTCATCCTGGTGCGACTATGCATCAGAGGCCCACTGGGAAAATTAGGTTGTATACTAGATTCTTTGATTATGCCAACTTTTGGTTGCCCTTGTCTACCTTTCTTGTTGATGTTCTTAGACATTTTCATATAAACATATCCCAAATTTTCGTTATCAGGGCACCAAAGTTTTACATTTTGAGATTCTGTGTCGTGTTTATATTATTGTTCCAACCATTGGGATGTTTCGGTGCTTTTATATAAATTCTAAAAAGAACGGGCGGATGTCATTTAGTAAACGTTCTGATAATGCTCCCGTATGTTACTAAAAGCCCCTTGATTGCCTTAAAAATTAGAAAGGACATTTTTTCTGGGTTGATGACTTTGCGTGCCCGATTTCCTTTCCGTGACACACGGCTAAAAATGTCAAGAAGGATCATGCCCCTGTAGCTACTTAGTTTAGTGCTGATGACTATGCCACCCTTGTTGCCCACCGCTCTTTGTTTTGAAAGTTTCTGGAGCCATTCCTTTGCTGGGTTAGGCTAAGCCGCAATTATACTTTGGATGAGGATATTTATCCTAAGTTTGAACACAGGAACAGAGAGGGTAGTGTTGCTTTCAGCATATATGTCATTTGTTTCACGCTTCATAGTTTTGATTCTGACTGTTTATTTGTTCTATGCAGAGATGGACTTGTCTGTATTTATCCATGTTTTGGATCCTACTAAGGTAAAGACTATCGAGAGGGAACATGCAGAAGGTGAAGCGAAGCTGTTGGAGACCATTGTTGGTCACACCGTTTCACTTCTTCTTATTGTTCTTGCCCATGCAGAGGAGGAATTAGAAGCCAGTATTGATAGGATATTCAGTGAAGATGTTAGCAGAGAGCAGGCAGATTCTGCTAAAGTTGGTACCGCTGCTATTGAGCAGACTGTCACCGCTGCGGATACGGTTGTTGAGAATGTTGCTATAAAGAAGACTAAGCGACAGAAAAAGAAAAGATATGCGGCTACAGATGCGGGTGAAGCTTCCCATCCTGCCAAGAAGTTGAGGAGTGACCATGGAACGGTTAGTAGATCTACCACTGGTGGTAAGTCTCCATCTGTTTTGAAAAGACTGCTAGTTAGTGTTGTGCTAAATGCAAAAGTTGGGATTGCTGTTGTACCTATTTTGCCTTTTATCACAACTTCCATATCCACTACGCCAAAGCATGACGTCCATAACCATACAGACTCTGTTAGTGGGCTAAACCTCCGCAACGTTGAACCGTCCGAAAGGTTTGTTGTCATCTCAGACTCATCACATCACTCTAGTACCTATGCTACTGATGTTGAAGTTGACTCTTGTGCCAGGTCTTCCTTCCATTTTAGTGATGACGAATGTTACTACCACCACCACTGTGGTTGACCCTATCTCCGCTGCGAAAGAGAAACCTGCTGAGCCATCTCTGTTTCTTGCTGGTTCCCACTCAACTAGCGGAGTTGGCTCGTCTGTTAGTGATTTTTTAGATCTATGTGGTAGTGACTTTCTAATGGGCTATATCCGTACTATTATGGATGTTGATTCTGATCTTTAAAAAGTTTATGTTCCTAAATGGAGTGTAACCAATGGTTCTTGTTTGGACAATGCTCATACCTATCATGAGATGGTTGACGAGTTTGCTCCTCCTCGTTTCTTTGCCTTAGTTCTTGGTATGGAACATGACCAACTTTTTATGGAATTTAATGTTGGGGCTGTTCGTCAAACATGCTTGAGTGCTGAGGTACGGATGCATACCGAATATAATGTTAGGGAGAAAAGGAGATTGTCGACCGAGTGTGAGCAGCAGAAAGGTTTGATGGGGAAGAAAGATGAGGAGATTGCCAGTTTACAGGCACAGTTACTACTAAAAGAGGCTGAGGCTGCGGAAGCCATCCGTCTCCGTAGCCAGGCTTTCGCGCTTGAAATCGCGGAGAAATCTCCTTGGGAGGAGATGGATATTCTGAAGGAGCGCAACTCCGCTCTCGAAAAAGAGCGAGATTCCTTCGATGCAAAGGTGACGGAATAGGCTTCCGCGTTTAAAGTCGCAGAGAAATCTCTCCGGGAGGAGATGGATGTTCTGAAGGAACGCAACTCCGCTCTTGAAAAGGAGCGAGATTCCTTGGATGCAAAGGTGATAGAATCTCAAGCTGCGACTGCAAACAAAGAGCGTGATGTTGCAGATTTAAACTCCATTATTACCTTTATTAAGTCTCATAATGATCAACTTGTAAATCAGGTATGTTCTCTAAAGTTTATGTCTTTTTCTTCCTTTCCCTTCTTTTCACATTTATAAGCTTATATCTTTGTTTTCACAGGTGCATGCACTGGAGACTTCCTGTTCTGGCTTCGTGAACAGGTTGCTAGATATGAACATTTACAAGAAGCCATTGAAGCATTCCAAGATGCACAAATAAAAATCATGGAGGACAAATTAGCAAAGTTGGAAACTAAGGTTGTGGAAGCTGTTCTTCACCTGGAAGAAACATTATGTCCTTGTCTTTTAACTACCATAGCTGGCCGTAGGTGGCTTCTTACCCATGGCATGAAACTTATTGTTGTAAAGTGCATGAACTCGCCTGAGTATCTCTCTGCTCTTGGAGCATTTATCGGCCATGCTATAGAGAAAGGGATGCAAGCTGGGCTAGCTGCTGTTATCAATCATGGTAAGGAAGGTAGGAGCTTGGCGGATGTTGTTGCCTATAACCCATTTGCTGATGCGGATTATGATACCGCCATGCAGCAGTTTCATGATGTGAATTTTTCTCTTCTTTCTGAACTAAAGTCTTACAAGGACATGAGTGTTGAAGAAGTGATGAACGTTCTTCGATTAGAAAGCCCCCTTATTGACCTGCTTGGAACGAGTGACATGCAACCAGATGTTGACCAGCTAATGGTCCCTATTCATCGTTTTGAAGATCAAGTTGTTCTTGGGTCCACTTCCTTGTCTTTGCCCTCTAATGGAACCTTTATCTGTTGTGGTCCTGACTGGTGCAAAAGTTGATTCAGGAAGCTTGCCTACACCTGTTGCTACGACCACGGCTTTATCCACTACCTTTGCTACCACCATTTCTATTGTTCCCATTTCTACAGATGATTATGAAGTTGTGGATGCAAAGAATGTCCAAAGAAATGACACTTCTTTTCCGAACTTTGAAGAAGAAACATTGAACGCTACTCTATGATCCTTAATGTTTGTACGATGACCAAATGTTGTCTTTTTGTGGCAGCTGTCCATTATTTGGCTAAGTTTGTGCATTCGTGCTTAAACACTTAGAACTTTTATGTCCTTAACCTTTGTGTACCACACCCGTATGTGGCTATACTCCTGTGGCGGTCTTAGTATATTACGACAATATTGTTATGCTGTAATAGTTGATAATCCTTTGCGTTTATTGTTAACGTCTTTTATTTTCTATCTTTTAATATTACTGTTATACGTTCGTAATGATAGTCTTAGGTGAGTATTTGTGGGTTATTCCCTCGGTACTGGGCTTGCAATACCTCTTATGCACTTGAGTTAATTATGAGGTTACTCATCCTTTCATTATACGGGATAATGTTTATACGGAGCCTTGCTCCTTGCGTGTGCGTCTTAACAATTTATAAATGACTTTGCAAAGTAAAATAGAATAAACAAGATTTTTATATAAAACACTTGTGAAGGTAGCTAGGCTTTACTTTTTCATTCATTAGAAACTTAAAAACATTACAAGAAAAGGAAATAAATTCAAGTCTTTGCCCTTTCCGTCGCATAGTATGCATAGGTGAGGTGCTTACATTTCGTGTACGTAACACTTCATAAGGTTGCAGGTGTTCCATGTTCGCGGGAGGATATTTCCCTTGCGGTTTCTTAGCTTGTATGCCCCCTTGCCTAGTGCTTCCGTTACCTTATACGATCCTTCCAACTTAGGTCCAAGCTTCCCTCCGTCTTCGACATGGCTTGCATCATTGTTGCGGTAGACTAGATCTGCTGGCTTGAAGCATGTGTCGCAGACTTTGGAGCTGTAATATTTTTCCATTTTAGCTTTGCTGTTTGCTTCCTGAATTGCTTATTGCTTCCTTTTTTATTATAAGAGGTCCAAGTTGATTTCCAAAGCTTCATCATTTTCCACCATATCTACTTTCGCAGTTCTTAGTGTTCGCATGCCAATTTCTGCCGGGATGACTGCTTACGTTTTGTATGTGAGTAAAAATGGTGTTTCTCTATTACTTGACTTGATCATAGTTCTATGTGCCCATAAGACATGAGAGAGTTCTTCCATCAAGTCCTTACTCCTTTCATCTAGTCGTTCCTTGATACCCTCGCCTAGGCTTCTGTTTGCCCTTTCTACCAATCCATTGGCTTGTGGATGTTTGACGGAAGCACATCATTGGTGGATGCATAGCCTTTCACATCAGTATTTGAATGGGTTATCTCTTAATTGCTTTCCGTTTTTAGATATTATCTCTCCTGCTAGGCCAAACCTGCAAACGATATTGTCTCATACAAACTTTTTAATCTAATGTCTTGTTATTGTTGCCATGGGCTTTTCTTTGATCCATTTAGTGAAATAGTCAATTGCTACTATTAGGAACTTGACCTTGCCAGGACCTTCCAGAAAAGGTCCGGCTATGTCAATCCCCCATTTATAGAATGGCCATGGAGACGTGATGGGAGTTAAGTTCTGCTGTGGGTTCCTTGGCATAGGACGATGAACCTGACAATCATTGCATTCCCTTATAAGTTTCCTAGCGCCTGCATGCATGGT
Source organism: Tanacetum coccineum (assembly GCA_026074375.1). Lineage (NCBI taxonomy): Eukaryota > Viridiplantae > Streptophyta > Magnoliopsida > Asterales > Asteraceae > Tanacetum > Tanacetum coccineum. The sequence continues at coordinate 9,394 of BQNB010157110.1, read as the reverse complement.
TGGCCAATAGTACCCTATTCTTATAGCCTTGGCTACTACGGACCTAGGGCCAGTGTGCATGCTACATGATCCTTCATGGATTTCTCTCAGAACGTAGTTTGCTTGTAGCGGCCCGACGCACCGTAACCATGGCCCCAGGAAGGATTTTTTGTATAAAATTTTGTTAATTATGGCATATCTTCCTGCCTTGTGGCATATGACCCTTGCTTCCTTTTTGTCCTCTGGAAGGATCTCTTTTGTGAGATACTCATATACTAGGGTCATCCACGTGCACCCTTCCTCTTCCACAATTACAAGCATCTCTTTTTCGTTTATTTGTTTTTCCTTAAGTTCTTCCACAAGTACTTCTTTGCTGAGGTGAGCAAAGCTGGTGGATGCGATCTTGCTCAAGGCATCTGCTTTTTTATTCTCGCCCCTGGGTCCTTGTTTGATTAAGAACCCTTTGAAACTCTGGGTAAGCTCTTTTGCTATGTAAGATCCATTGACTTGGTTAGCCACAAGTTTTGAATCTACATTTTCCTAAGATTCCTGACACCTATTTGTTCCACGATCTGGAGATCAAAGCTTCGTATTCGGCTTCATTGTTGGTAGCTTCGAATCGGAACCTTAAAGCATAAGTAAACTCCATCCCTTTCGGATTTATGAGTATTGACCCAGCTCTGAAACTGTCAATACATGAAGATCCATCAGTAAACAAAATCCATGGTTCTGGGAGTTCTCCTTCTTCTTCCATGGTACGTCCGAAGATTCTTCTTCCGGACGCTCTATAATGAAGTTTGCCATGATTTTTCCTTTGACTGACACCCTTGGTCTATAGTGGATGTCATATCCTTCCAGTTCGAATCTTTATTTTTACAGTCTCCTTGTGACCTCTGGATTTGACAGTATCTGCTTTATCGGCTGATTCATTATCACGATAATTGTATGTGCCTGGAAGTATCTCTTTAGCCGCTTGTTGGCACTTACTAGGGCCAATACCAATTTCTTCATTGGTGTATAGTTGACTTCCGAGCCTTAGAGGGCACGAAAAAATAAATTTGCATTTGTTTGCCGTCCTTTTCTGTCATTAAGACTGCACTAATGGCTTCTCTTGCTACCGCGAGATAAATAATGAGCTCCTCTTTTTCCTCTGGTGCGGACAACATAGGTAATTCTGCTATTAGCCTCTTCATTTGTTTGAATGTTGCATCCACTTCCTAAGTCCATTGAAAATCACTTTTCATTGTACATTTTTTAGGGTCTTAAAGAAAGGTAGTGATTTTTGTGCAGATTTAGATAGGAATCTATTCAGGCTTGCTAACTTCCCATTTAACCTTTGCACGTCTTTTAGGGACTTTGGAGATGGTAGGCTGAGGACCGCGTCAACTATGTCCGGACATACCTTTAATCCGTTGGCGTATACCTTGTATCCCAGGAACATGCCTTCTCTCATACCGAAGGTGCACTTTTTTGGATTCAACTTCATATTGATTTCTTGGATAGTTCTGAACGTTTCTTCCATGTCCCTAATAATTTCCTTCTATGTGCAGCTCTTAATGACTATGTCATCGACATACACTTTCAAGTTCCAGCCAATTTGCTTTTGTAAAGCATTGTCCGCCAAACACTGGAAAGTTGCTCCGGCATTCTTTAATCCAAACCGCATTTTAGAATAACAAAATATTCCTTGGCTTGTAATGAATGATGTTTTCTCCTCATCCTCTTTTATCATCTTTATTTGATGATATCCCTTGTATGCGTCTAGGAAGCTTTTAAAAGGATATCCGCAGAGGGATTCTACCTTCCAGTCTATTTCTGGCAGCGGATATCCTTCTTTGGGGCATGCTTTGTTCAAATCTTTGAAATCTATACACATTCTCCAGATCATGCTTTTTCACCATCACCGGGTTTGACAACCACATGTGATAATGAACTTCCTTCATGATGCCGACATCCACTAGTTTCTCAACCTCATCCTGGATTGCCTTATTTCTTTCTAGCGCTTGGCCTCTTTTCTTTTGTCTTACGGGTAGACATCCTTCTTGAACATTCAGCTTGTGTTCCGCTATATGACGTGAAACCCTAGTCATATTCGTGGGCTTCCAAGAAAAGATATCAAGGTTGCGTCTGAGTAAGCTGCGCAACTCTTTTCGTCCTTCTTTTGCTAAGGTGAAACCTATGGCCACAGTTTGTTCTGGATACTCCGGATGGATAGCCACCTTGATTTTTTTATTCTGCTACCTAATCGATCACAGGTTGTTGTGCCCCTGGTCCTGAAACCATTGCACACTCCAATAGGATAATCCTACTATATGTAGTGTTACCACTCCTCCTTCTACCGGGAACTTTAACATTCCATAGGCTGTTGATAGGACAGATTAAATCCTTCTTACTCCTGGTCTGCCAATGATTCCATTGTATGGAGATGGCGACCTTACGAGCATGAAGTTCATCCATGCGGAAGTTGAGTGTTCCATGTCGCCTATTTTTACTAGCAGCGATATTTGGCTTAGTGGCCAAATTATCTCTCCACCAAACCCAATGAGTGGTGTGGTGGCTGGGAGCATTTGGCTTCTAACCTCTGCCAGAGCCTACTGAAGCAATGCTTATACAAGATTTTTGAGGCTGAACCTCCATCCATATACATGCGGTGTACGAAGTGCCCTCCCATCTCTGCTTCAATAATCATTGGTCCTTCTGTCCCATCTTCCTCCCCTAAGGGTGGGAACGAGATTGCCGACTTCGGAGAGAAGCTTTGGGTAATCCTTTGTTTAGCTACCCTTTTCCATGGTTGTACCATCAAGATCGCCAACGGGTTGTCTTTTCCAGAGGCTTCTCCTTTTTTGGCCACTTTTGGCTGGTCTTTTTACTTTAGTTCTTTGATAACGTGTGATAGCTTTCCGGCCTTGATCATCTCCTTGATTTGTTTTCTTAGTTGCATGCATTCGTCTGTGCTGTAGCCCTATGTCTCCATGAAACTCACAGAATTTGTTGGGGTTCCTTTTTCCGCGAGAGTTACCATTGGTGGTGGAGCTTTGAAATTTCCTTTTTCCAAATCCAAACTTTCGTTAGGAGTCTTTGCGAGGAGCAGAAACCAGTCCGGCTTTCATTCTGATCTTTGTTGGTTTTTAAAACCTCTTTTTTTGAAATTCTGCTTGTCTCCTGCATCCCGTTTCTTCCATGGCAGGAGTGACTTCTTCCGCCCGTGACTAGAGGATGCGACTTCCCCTTTGAGGAAAAATGTGGTCACCCTCATCATTTCATCTATTGACTTTGGGATTTTTTTTGTACAAGCGTTTAATCAGTTCTGGATTAGTTATTCCATGCATGAATCTGGAGATTTTCATGCACTCTGGTGCTCCTTCCACATCCTTGATTTCTATTTTGTATCTCTCTACAAAATCTTTCGTGGACTCTCTGTCCCTCTGCTTGATGTGATGTATTTCCACCAGATCCTTAATGCACTTTTTCTGTTGGAGATAATTTTCACGAAATGCATCTCTCAAATCCTCATAGCTATCTATGAAATGCATCTCTTAAATGATCTTCTGGATCTTCGCTTCCGTCGTATGTCTTGATGTGACTGGGCATTCTAGTTTTCGGGAAGTCAAATCATTGGATTCGATGTGTGAAATAATCTTTCTCTTCACATACCTATGGCTGGGATAGATCATCTTCTTTGATAATTGATTTCTGCCTTCTTGATTTTGACTCCCAATGTCCCCGTCCGCTGTCATCACTTTTTGAGAACTATTCCGTCATCCAGGACGATGTCCCTTTGTAGTAATGCTTCTTTGGGAGTACCTCGGTTCCTTTTGAGTGGGAACTTTGGTATCAATTATCTGAGCGTGCGGACATGCTTCTTTCCTTTTCTCCCAATACGCTACCTTCCTTTCCTTCTTTTGGCATGCGCCTAGGTGAAACAGATCTACCTCTTTTTAACCTTTTAAAGACGCTAGTAGCTGGTGATGGGCTACGGGAGTGCCTATGCCCTCGCCTCCTCCTTAGTGGTTGGCATTTTTGACTCGAAATACTATGATTCTTCATGAGTCTTTGAGTTTCTTTTGGATCCGTCGTCAAAAGTGAGGCGTGCCTTCACTGCTTTCAACTTGTCTTGCTTCACCTTTTATTGGTGCATTTTTTAGCTATAAGTGGCAAGTGCTGATTATAGTTCTTGTTGCAAAACTCTCTTAGGACTGTGTCGAGCATAGGTCCCTCGAGATCTTGCGGACCAAGATCTTTCTCTTTCCCTAGCGTATTTTGTACGACGGACGTGGGCTGGCTGGGGGTATGTTGTTCATAAGTGCTCATGATGAGTATTTTAGAAAATGCAGTTGTGTTTTGGTCCTATGGATGGCACCAACTTGTTAGTATAAAACATGTGACGGGTTAAGAGTTGGGTATAAATCACTTGTTGGGCTGGGCCTTCAAGCGATTCGTGGGTTAGATCTTGTACACAAATAAGAGTAAACCGTTAGCCTTACCGTGAGGACGGACCCCACGATTAGACTGCGATGTGAGATTAAGTAAACATGCAATTAGAGAGTATATGTATGTGTATTGGGAAGGGTGAGAAAATCCTACCATTTGAGGTGTTAGAGCATTCCTTTTATAGGCGAGTGAAATACTAGGGTTTCCTAGTATTTCGCCTATTTCATTAGTGGCCAGAGTGGGACCCTTGTCGGGCAAGGTTCCACTATCATCATGTCTGCGGACACGAGCTGTCTTCCGCGGATGCCAGTGGCTTGGCGGAAGTAGCTTGTAATTGATCCGCATCCGCTTTGTTATATCTGGACCGTGGCTAGTACAGGACTGGGCTTAGTTTTGTCCGTTATTTGCTTGGTTGGGCCCAGAGGCCTATGTGATGATATGGACCAAGCCTAGAAGCCTGTTACACCTATTATAGGTCATTAAATCCCTAAGTGCATTAATTGT
>BQNB010157109.1:2734-12875 GCA_026074375.1 Tanacetum coccineum | reverse complement strand
CTTTGACTCTCCTTTAATACAAAGGCAGTACTTTGAATATACTGGCAGTACTTTGACTTTCAGACTTGTATTTCCCAACAGCTGCGTAGTTCTCAGCTCCTTTCGTATCAATTACTTTAAAATCGAATTCCTGAAGGAGTAGAACCCATCTTACCACAGCTAACATTTCTTTTTCTGTTGTGGTGTAGTTCGATTCCGCCTCGGTCATTGTTTTGCTTGCATAATGTATAGGCCTAAAGTGTTTCTCAATTCATTGCCCCAAAACCGCACCTATGGCATAGTCGCTAGCATCGCACATAAGCTCAAAGGGCTGGTCCCAGTTAGGGGCAATCAGAATTGGAGTTTCGGTTAATTTATTCTTTAAGGTCTGAAAAGCTTGAATGCATTCCTCTGAGAAAATAAAAGGAGTATTTTTCTCAAGGAGATGTGTCGTGGGTCGAGAAATTTTTGAAAAGTCCTTGATAAATCTACGGTAAAAGCCTGCATGTCCGAGAAAACTCCTAATACCTTTGACGGTAGTTGGGTGAGGTAATTTACCAATGACGTCTATTTTGTCTTTGTCGACTTCTATTCCTTTCTTTGAAATTTTGTGTCCAAGTACGATGCCTTCTTTCACCATAAAATGGCTTTTTTCCCAATTTAGAGCCAAATTAGTGTCTTCACACCGTTTAAGCATCTTTTCTAAATTGGAAAGCCATGTAGAAAAAGAATTTCTGAAAACTGAAAAGTCATCCTTGAAAACTTCCATTGTCTTTTCAATCATATCATGGAAAATAGCTATCATACACCTCTGGAACGTGCCTGGTGCATTGCATAAGCCAAAAGGCATGCGGCGATAAGCAAATGTTCCGTATGGGCAGGTGAATGTTGTCTTTTCCTGATCTTTCGGATTGATTGGTGATTCGTCCAAATCAATACGTATAAAATATATAAAATACGTAATAATAAGGATAAGCCAATAATAGTATAGTATAGTATTTCTGTTGGATTTAAGAAACGAACTTCTAACCAAAGTTGTCTCAAAAACCTTCCGGGTCGTTTCCTCGGCGAGAGGTGAATAGAGATCTATGGGAATGTTGGGAACCGAGCTTAAATGTCATAAAAGTTTTTGGTTTGGTTTCTAACTAAATCTACTGAAAGGAAAAACATATAAAAGAAAGCTAAAGTTTTGATTTTAAACTATTTTTAAACTAAAAAATTAAACTAATATTAAGTCTAAGATTTAAATCTACAAGATTATACTAAAATTAATCTAAAAGATATAAATGACGAAAATGCTTGCTAAGTGATGTGAAATGTGAACATGTAAGGGCGGCTTAGGTTAAATAAACAAATTAAAAAAGTGCTTAGAAAACAAGATTTTATAAAATTAAGTGACTAGTAAAATAAAATTGCTTTTTTTTTAAATTAATGACAAGAATTAAATTGCATTAAAAGTAAATGACGGAATGTAAATTGGTAAATACTAATGACTATTAATTTTTTTAAACTTTTTTTAAACCCGCACTTAAATCCCAAATCACTAATCACTTAGCAAACAAAAGATATCTACTCACTATTCATAAACAAATTAAATTTAACAAACATAGCATTAAAAATAAATCTACACTAAGCATGACATATTATAAAATGATAAAATAAATCTACTCTAAGTATTGAAAAAGGATTAGAAAATAGAACCGAATTGGAGACCCGCAATTAAACGAATACCACCCGATTTATTTAACTAAAACAACTAATCAAAGTCGGTCTAGCTAAATAAACCCTTAAGCTCCACGCCTCATGAGTTGACCGGTACCAAAATTGCACAAAATAAACATGAAACTGTTAAACACACAAAGATATAACAATTGCTTTTTCTAATTATCAGACCCATCTGTCCAATCATACTCAGCCTAATCGAACCATTTTCAAGCCCAAACTAATTGCAACCTAGTGATGAGAAAATGCCCAACATGGCCCAAATTTTACTCGTTCCATCTAACAGATCTTAAACGAAAATGATATCCTAATTAATTCAAGCCAACTCAATGCAAAACATAGTTTAAACTGAAACTAGCACCTAATAAGTTTGTACGAATAAGCCATAATCTTTTTTAAACTTAATAAGCCAACGACTTAAAACAAATAGCATAACGAAATTAGCACTTCTAACACCCTAATACGCTCTAGAACAAAATCAATATGGAAAACGATAATAAGCTAAGAAAATAAAATAAAATAAGCTAAAACGAGATCCACTACCTAAATAACTAAATAATCCTAAATGTAAATGAAATAACACTCAATCATCTAAAAGAGCAACAAATATTAGCAACTAAAACTCAAAACAAGATGTACGCACATGGACTACTAAAACGACAATATCGAATAAGCATATAAGCTTACAAAAGTACGATCTATCAATATAAGCCCACGTAAATCCGAATAAGCAGTTTGGAAACTAATTTTATCAGAAAATATGAACTTCTATTAACACTAAGATGATATAAGCTCGTTAATAAGCTAGATCCGATTTTTTTAGAGCTTATTATTTAGAAAAGTGCTTAAAAACTTTAGAAAATGATTCGAATGAGCTTAAAAGGCTTATATGAGTCATGTAATAAAATTTTAAAAGCTTTTGAAAATAATAAGACGTGAAAGTAAACACGAAATCTCAGCTTATAGAATAAGCTCTCATGAAACAAAGATAAATGAACCAATAAGCACCAAATAAGCAAACCAAGATTTATAATCAACTTTAAACCAAATTTATTACATCATATTAAAAAACTTGAGACAAGAGCTGAGTACAATAAGCAGAAAAATAAAAATAAGCTGTTACAAAAAAATAAGCTAAAAATACTATAACTAACCTGAGAAAAATTAAAAAAAACTCTCCAAAAATGAGGGGAGGCGAGTATGTATTTATAGGGTGAGAAGGGCTGATCTTGTAAATTTAGCTCTCATCATTGGGTACTCATTCCACCAATCATTTGTCTTCCCACGCTGTCACACGGATCGCCAACCTTTAATAATTAATCCAAACGGCCAGCTTGCTACACGTGTCCTAGAAGTCTGCTTATTTAGTACGCATTCATTGCTAGCCACAGATTCATCTATCTTGCAAAGTTTTTCATAATTTGAGAAATGATACTAGCTCTGCCACGTGTGCTACTCCCATTTGCCATCCTCTAATTTGAGTGGAGACTCACGTGTACACTTTTGAATTAAATCTTTGGCACGTGAGGTACTAGTATACACACTTTACTCGTCCCTTTTTATTCATAACTTTTATAACTCAGTTTCAATTAATTTGAGTTGGGCCTTAAATTGGTTTATTGGGCTTAGTAACAACATGGGCTGGCCCAATCCATTTAAATGGGCTATGGGTTGGCCCAATAAGATCCGAGGGCACCATTGGACTCGATTTCTCGCGCTCTTTCCGATCCCATGCTCGGTTTTGTCCGGTTTTGTCTTTATTTTTGTTCTTTTCTTGATATCCGTATCTGCACATACACAAACACAAAAACAACATATATTTGCAATTTTTATTACGTTTTTGGTCTTTTGAGGTCGTTTTATTGGGTAAAATATATGTATAAAATAGCGAATACCAATAATAATAAGATTTCATTTCATACAAAATCATAGTCGGTTACACGATTTCCCAAAATGAGTACTAGTGTCCTATCCATACTACTACTACTACTACTACTATGATCCACCCACAACTCATGATGCTACTAGTCTAAGGACGATAATCCTGTGTCCTCATCATGAAGGTCTCCATCCTCCAAAGTCTCTGACTCTCATGAACCCGAAGCTCGCGAACCTGTTTGAGCTCATCCTCTACATAGCCCAAGCGTCGCTATAAACTGTCAGCTCTTACTCTTTCAATACCTAGAGCGTCTCGAAGCCTCGTGTTGCTACCCTCTAAGGCCATAACATGCTCCAACAAACCAAACCTCTCACCATCAGCAATCAGGTTCCTACCCTCCTACTCTCTCTGTCTCGACTCTATATCATCTATCCTCTAGAGAGGCATCTCTTGCATGTGATCATACATACCCCGCATACCGTCCTCAAGCTGCCCTAATCGCTCAATAGCGTCTGGCATAAGCAAGTCATCTGGGATATCAATCCCAATAGCAACGTCGACCCCAATCTCTATGGTACCCTCTGGCTGGATCTCGGCATCAGTCTCATCACTGGCCTTTGCCTCCTCCGGCTCACTCTCAGACTCAACAACTGCCAACCCTGGCTCGAAACCCATCTCAACCCCTGCCATAACTGGCTCAATATCTAACCCATCAACTATCGTAGCAGCAGCCGCAGTCTCTGACTCTCTACCTTAATGTCTGCCTGAATATCTGAATCCGTGTTTGACTCTGTATGCGTCTCTGGGCTACCTTCATCACCAGACTCATCTGAATGCTTAGCTGATGTACCCCTATACCTCTTGTGAGGTGGTAGGAGGTCAACTCGAGTCGGTGATAGGGCTCATGCAGTGTAAACTGCAAATGAAATGGATGTAGCTAAAGACCGACTCCCCTTTCGAGAGGGTCTAGTAGATGAAGAAGATGTAGGTGTAGTATAATCTAAGCATTGCGGCCTCCTACGGGTCAATGGCCCAGATGGAGAGCGAATAGCCTCAGAAGAATGATGTAGATAATCCTCTGGTGAAATCTGTGTACCTTGTAGAGAAGCAGTAAAAGAACTCTTTGAAGTATGCGATGTTGAATATGATGAAGATCCGGATGAAGTATCGGATGATGATGTCTCAAGTGAAAGTGCTGCCTGACGGGCCCTACGAAGAGCTGCACTATGTGTTGGCGTCATCATGGGTCGTAATCCCAACGTACTCTTCCTGGTGGTCGTCCGGATACGATTACGAATGGCCGGTGAAGCGGTAATGACCGGAGTAGATGTGTCGCAAGCAGGTGATGCATTAGTAATCTCTGTAGACGATGTTGGTGGGGTAGGGGCAATTGAAATCTCTGCAGATGGGATAGTAGTATCGGGTGATGATGATCCAGATGGCGATGGACGAAATCTAACCATGTCTCTCCACCTAGAAACCACGTCATCATAAAGTCTAAGTGACACGTGTCTCTCAGGTAACTCATCAGCTGGCTCAGACTAAAAGTCATCCGAACATAAGAAAGGTGAAACCGCAGGTAACTCTGGTGCTGAAGGTAGATCAGTAGGTATATCTGGAACGATAGGGACCTATGTAGGAATAGTGCCGAAAAGAATAACTCGCGAAACAACGGATCCCACGCTCTCCTCTGTTACGTTAGAAGAAATAGTAATAACTGGAGCTGCCATACTCTGCACAAGAAAAAGTTTATATAAATCCCTTTATATGAACCATGCAGGATGTGTATGGTGAATAAAATAAAATTTAATATGGCAAAACAAAATGTAAAGTATAATTATGGTATAAAATAACTTATAATACGTATCGACTATGTAGTTATATACGTACGCAATAAAACACGTAGGATCTCATACTGGTTTATGGCCAGACCTAGTTATATACAACCTGTCTCTATAACCTTAGTAAATGATGGGATTAAACTTTCAAAGCTTGAAATAAATATTGGTTTTATAAATGGGTTACCAAAGAAGTGGCTAAGTTTCTGCCAAATTCTCAGAAACACAAATCATGTGAACAATTATGAGCTTGCTTCTCTATTTGGTAAACTCAAATATGAAGAAAACCTAATAAATAGTATTTATGAGACTGAAAAGAGCAAATCTCTTGTCTCTACAACACCTTTGTCAACTGCCTTCTTCTCTACCTCTATTGTCCAGGACTTTCAAGATAGTCATGATGATGAAGAGGATACAAGAAGCAGTCATGAGAATCTAAATGACTTAGAGAAAGAATACCAAGCAAGGGCTCTTTTAGCCAAATCTAAAAGGTTCTTCAAAAAGGGTACTCAAAGGTTTAGCAATGCAAAAGCAACTGACCAAACTGAATGCCACAAATGTAGCAAGAAGGGTCATTTTGCAAGAGACTGCTGGTCAAAGACATCAGTTCTTTCATATTAGTCACATATTCAACCAAAGATTCTTCATTCATCTGAGCACAAACTTGAACCAAGGCATACCAAAGACTTTGAATCCAAATACAACAAAATCAAAGCTAAACTAGCCCTCCTCAGCTCAAGTGCTTTAGCTCCCAGTTCATCCTCAAGCAAAAAACAAAGGTCTAATTGCTAAAACATATGATTGGGATGAAGAAGAAGTGTCATCTGATGACAATGATGTAACTGAAGTTAAAGCTCCTGATCAGTTGTTTATAGTATATATATAATAATATGCAAGTGAATCCCGACCAATTGCCCCTGACCAAATGCAAAAGGTCAAAACCCACTAATTAAAATATATATGTAAGCCGGAAAGTATGTCTCCCGGGTCGTAAATCCCCAACGAGGCTGGAATGGTAAATCGATACGATCGAATGATGAATTGATGGTTTAAATTGAGAAACAGATCGTTTGATTTTAACTAATTAAAACTAAAGTTAATTAAAGAAATCTAAAATTATTCTACAGGAAACAAGCAGTGGAAAATGGGAACCTTAAATATACTACAGGGAACAAATATAGTTATACGGATGAATCCTAAACTACGGGAGCATAAATAATGGCAAATGAAATCCTAAGAAATCTACGGGGAACATAATTAGGCTAAAAATAATTAACTAAAATAATTAAAACTAACAAATTACACTACACATGCAATTACGGATAACCGGTAATTAATTTGTAAGCTAAAATACTAAAATTATAAAAATAAAGTCCTAAAATTAATTTTAAAATTTAAATAAATTAAAAATATTCTAACTTAAAAGAAAATGTAAAAATTTTCAAAATCGGAGTTAAAAAGCGAACAAAACGGTAAGAAACGAAAAAGTCGAACTCGTAAACGAGCCCGGAACTGAAATTTGGGCAAAAATCACCCTACACAAGTTTTAATAATTTTCCTACAAACTATTTGATTAAAGAAAATTTTCTAAAAAAGAAAAATAATTTTTTGTTAATTTTTGTATTTTTTATGAATTTTTAAATATTAAATACTAATTAAAACAAAGAAAATAGAAAAAGATAAAAAATAAAAGTCTAAAAATTCTAAAAAAAATCAGATTAAATAAAGAAAAAGTTAACAAAACTAAAAATGTAAAAATGCCCAAAAGTTACTGTAGCAATTAAAAGTAATTAAGCTAATTAAAATAAACCCTAAATTAAATTAATTTAATTAATTAACCTAACTAATGCTAACTATTGTTAAGTTAAAAGGACTAACAGGGAAAGGCTATAAGGACTAACGAAGAAATACCCAACTAACCTATGGCACTAACAGTGTTAACAACAAAATTCAAATATTACATAAATGGTCCCTGAATTGGACCCCGTATTGCAAAGGCAGTCCAATAAGCTAATTATCCAAAACTCATAAAAGCAAAGTTGTTAAGGGGCCTTAGGAGAACATTTTTCACAAAAGCACTAAGTGCTGAAATCCACTAAATAAGCCATAAAATTAAGCTTTTGGTTGACAGAATGCTTATAAGCTTATGGGCTTATTTGAGCTTTTTTCTTTGGATTCAAGCTGCACATTAAGCTAGAAAACTAAAGTAAACAGATACTTAAGCTAAGGGATTCTTAATTATAAGCTATGGTACTATAATAAGCCCTAAAATAAGCTGAAACAGTAATAAGCTAAATGGACAATTTTAAAAAAAACAGAAAATTCACCTACTTTTTTAACTAAAATAAGCTAACCTAAAGGCATAATTAAGCTGTACTATTTTGGGGGCTTAAAGGGCTATCTAGGGTCTTATTGAAACTGCAAAAAGATATGGTGCTAATTAAGCTAAATTGCAAGAAATAAGGGGCTGAAATTTGGCTTTTGCACCAGGGCAAAACCAACAGAGGACAAAGAAGCACTTTTTGAGCTTATCAAATAAGCCCACAAGTGCTTAAAAGGACAAACCAAGGTTAAACAGATTTAGGGCTACTAGGTGTGAGCTTATGCTCAAAAGTGCTTTTAACAAAACTCATTTTTACTCACTGATTTTAAGATCTAAAGTTGAGAGTTTTTATAAAAATTATGACTTATGAAAGCTTTGACAGGTTTCACAATTTGACTTGTAACCCAATTGACAAAACACAAGAATGTTTAAACCAGTTTAAACACTCAAAAATATGGACAATAAAGTAAAACTTAAGCTGTTTGAACAGCTTAAGCTCAAACCTAAATTTTCTTTCCTAAAATTTTTGACAAAAAACCTTAAATGAACATATGCACTGAAAATCTGAATTTTAACTAACAATCTTTGATTATCTTGGCCTAACTAAGCCCACACACTCAGCCAAAAGTGGCTGAGTGTGTTTGACCCATACCAAACACCAAATGACCCATATTGGCAGCTATGCCAAACACCCCCTTAAGTAAGTGAAAATCCCTTTTAACTTGATTTTACTAAAAACTATTAATGTAGGTTAATATTAGTGACAGCAGGGTTAAAAAGAAACAAGTAAACTCAATTTTTTTTTTATGATTAACAATGAATTAAAGAGTTAAAAGATGAATAATATTGAAAATCAATAAACTCAAAATTAACTTCGAAATTTGAATTTATCTTTTAAAAACAGTAATATTACACTTAAAAAGCAAACTAAAAGCTTAGATTACAATCTAATTAAAAATTAAATAAAAAAATAAACAAAATTTTCTGAGTAAAAAACTAGTGTCTGGTCGGCTTTGTCTTTTCTTCCTTTTATAGAAGTCCAAGGCTTCTATACTTGTGCTTTTTGTGTGTGTGGAGTCTCAGCATCAATCCTAGCCCTAGGATTGCAAGTGTGTTTCTTTTAGATGCCTTGCCCGCCATTGATATACCTTGGGGGAAAGGGGATTGCCAGCGTGGCATTTAAACAGGGAAATGGGTGTGGGTTTAGGGTTAGGACTGGATTTAGGAGGGGTTGGGTAAAAGATTGGGTGGTAACATGTGATGGTGAAGGTTTTGAGGTGATTGGCGGGAAGGATTGAGAGGGGGGAGCGTTTATTGGTTAACAGGTTTTTAAAAGTTTGAAAAGAACAAGAAGAACCCCTCGGGTTTCATCTTGTTTCATTCTTTTGTTTCTTTTGTTTTCAGTTATAAACAAGTTTAAGAATAGTCACAAACAGCCCTTGTGTTTTATTAAAACAAAGATAGGGAAGGTTTTAAATAATGGCAGTTTCAGCCCTTACCATTTTAAAGGGAAAACAATTTTGTACAATTACAAATTCAGTCCCTATCTTTACTATTTCATTTTCTTTTATAAAACATGTTTTAAAATTTACATTTTTAGTCCCTATGTTTTATAAAAAGAAAGTATTGGGCTTACATTGGGCTTGGGTTATGTATTGGGCCCAACTGGGTGTATCTGGGCCCAATAAGGTTCAGGTGGGTTTTGTGTGTACAATGGCTGAGATTGGCTGTACAAGGGCTAGGATTGGGCTTTCAAAGTCTTCATAGTCTTTGTCAATTGCACACAAATGGGCTGTTGTCATTGATTGAGAGCCCATTTGGTCTTCACAGTCTTCATTAATATACTATTGGGCTTTCCCGGCCCATCAGATGGGTTGAGATTGCATCTAATAGTATTCTTCAATTACAGCTTCGGTTTGACTGTTAATTTGTTGAGTTGACTTTTAACTTTGACTTTTCTGGTCTTTGGCCTTTGATTTGGCTTTGCTTTTCCACTCTTTTCCATTCTGTGCCTGGTTCTGTCATTTTAGCTCTGTTTTCAGTCTTTTAGTGTGATATCCTTTTCCTGCACAACACAAATGTAAAACAAACATATCTTTGGCAGTTTTTGTCTGTTTTTGGTCATTTAAGTCCGTTTTTAATGGAAAAAGGTATGTGTATTTAAGCACATACCAAAATCCCCCATACTACGACATTGCCGTGTCCTCACGCAATGCTATGAAGTAAGCATTTACGAAAACTAAGACTCTTGACCCCCTCCGACTAATAACTTTGAAAAGTAGCAAAGTGTTTGTCAAAGGAAAGAATCAATAGCTTCGACAAATCCCGATTAACACCATTATTTTGTATGTACATTGACTACTCTAAATTTTTTTTTTTTTTTTTTTTTTTTCATTTTTT
>BQNB010157108.1:0-15193 GCA_026074375.1 Tanacetum coccineum | reverse complement strand
TTTAGGATTAATCTTTGTCACCACTAAACCTGTGCCAGTCTCTCAGACTGAAAACCCCCTATACCTCTAGTAAATATGTACAACATAGGTTTAATAAGTAATTAGACTAATCTAGATAGACTAAAATACTGATAGAATATTAGGTTAACTTTCGCTCTTAGTGTTCGACACCCTACTTATCGCGAAGCTACATCTTGACCGGGTACACTGCCCGTTAAAGTGTTGTCTTTAGGTTTGTCGACTAAATATAAATGTAAAACTAGATAATCACTAATTATACACCATACGACGACACATCAAATCACTTCATCAGTATTACTTGAGATTTACTCAGCTGATCAATGACATGAACATCTACCAAATGAAAATAGAGCAATTTCAAGTCAATACCAAGTTCTTAAACAGTCTCCCACCTGAATGGAGTAAGTTTGTGACTGATGTTAAGCTCGTAAAAGATTTGCATACCACCAACTTTGATCCGCTTCATGCATATCTTCAACAACACGAACTCCATGCAAATGAAGTCCGTCTTATGCGTGAGCGCAATCAAGATCCACTTGCACCAGTTGTGAATCATCAGATGACACCACCTCACTTCAACACTTATCAGTCTTCATACAACAATCCTCAGTTTCAATAACAGTTTTCACCATCTCAGTCTCCTCAATATGGATCAAATCATCCCACATAACATTACTCAACTACTTATCCATCCACACCTCTTGCAATTACTTATCCGTTAACACCATATCCAAATGCTTATTCATCAACCATTCATCAAGAGGCTTGTCCACAACCACAATCTCTTCCTTAAATTGAATATACTGTCTCCACAGTTAATCAACAAACATATCTTGCTGAATTTCCTCAGATAGACCCTGGTCTAGTAGTTCCAGTGCTTAAGCAAGGAGATGACCCTATTGATGCCATTAACAAAACGATGTCATTTCTGTCTACTGTCGTCACATCTCGTTTTCCATCTACCAACAATCAGCTAAGAAATTCATCCAACCCAAGACAACAAGCAACTATTCATGATGGACGGGTGATTGTTCAACCACTTTAAGGGAGACCTAATTCTTATGCTGCTGGTACTTCAGGAACAAGAGTTAATAGTTCAAGAACAGGAAGGAATTATTCAGGTCAACAAAGGGTTGTGAAGTGTTTTAACTGCCAAAGGGAAGGTCATATGGCAAGACAGTGCCCAAAGCCAAAGAGGAAAAGGGATGCTACATAGTTCAGGGATAAAGTTCTATTAGTTGAAGCTCAAGGAAATGGTAAAGTTCTGAATGAGGAAGAATTAGAATTCTTGGCAGACCCTAGTATTGCAGAAGGCCTAGTTTCTTAGTCGGTCATTATACACAATGCAACTTATCAAGCCGATGATTTAGATGCGTATGATTCTAACTCTGGCGAGATCTCTACAGCCAAAGCTGTTCTTATGGCCAATTTGTCTAGTTACGGTTCAGATGTTCTCTCCGAGGTACCACACTCTGACAACACTTAATGAATGCAAAATAAAAGTGGCAGAAATGTCGTATTCTAAAACCTTCTTATTTTGTATAACATCCAGAAAGAGATACATAGTGAAGTAATATCATTCGTACTCTCAAGATCTGATTGAAACACAAAATAACAGCTCTTCAGATACAAATTCTTCTATCACCAACAAGATGCCATGATATTATCTGTGTTTGTACAACTGTCTCAACGGAGTAACAAATTGTAACAATGTCAATAAGGGATAACCTAATGGCCAATGAAAACTTATATGCTGAGCTTGAAAGATATAAAGGACGAGTAAAATTGCTAGAAGAAAGACAAAATGTAGATTTAGGTACAAGAGAAAATCTTATAATTGATGATATAATTAGCGATAAAAATGCACAGTTTGCGGATTTTGAAAAGGAAATTAACTCGCTTAAACAAACTCTTAACAGTTAAAGGAAAAGGAAACGTTAACAAAAACATTTAATGTTTTCAAAAACGAATCCAAGGAAAAGGAAGCTAAGAATATTGACAACGAAATTTCTTTGGAAAAGAAAGTTAAAAAACTAGACAATATTATACATAAAATGGGTTAATCCGTGTAAACTGTGCATATGCTAACGAAACCATAAGTTTTCTATGATAACAACCTTAAACAAGCTCTTGATTTTCAAAATCCTTTCTATCTTAAGAAATCTCAGCAGATTAGGCCAATGCTTTATGATGGTAATGTTATTGCTAAGGAAACGAATATGATTTCAATTGATGATCCGAAAGAGACTTTGATGCTTGAAGAAGAGAGTCGATCCAAAATGCTTTTAAAACAAAGTGATCCATTGGTTTTAGAAAAGAAAATTAACATCAAACCAGTTAATTATGCTGTCTTAAATCAATTGTCTAAAGATTTTGGTAAACGTTTTGTTCCACAACAAGAATTGTCTGCTGAACAAGCTTTCTGGTTTCAAATGTCAAACCCTTCCACTGATTCTTCTGATGCATCACCTGTCAAAGTGGATGTTCCTAGTGAACTACCTAAGGTAAGTTTGGTGAATGCAAGCCTTAAAAAGCTTAAATTCCACCTTGCCCAGTATGACTCTATGGTGAAGAAACGTATTACACCCGATGCTCTCACAGAAGGTGAATGGGGGTTTGAACATACTAAAGCTGTTTTTATCAATGAAATTATTCTATTTTAAAAATCTTTAAAAGACATTTTTAATGTGTTTGATAAAGATCTTCTAAATGAAATACCGGAAGTACAAACAGTTTTTGACCAAATAGAAACTGCTGTTCAATAGTGTAGACAAACGATGTTTGGAAATTGCTAATAAACAAGATTTAAATGAAAATAATCAACTCTTGGAACAAATCATTTCTCAAGAATATTGTTGTGCATTCTTCTGTGGATTTAAATGCTTCTGTGAATATGAATGCGAATTCTATTGAAATGTGTAACAAGTGTCTCGAACTTGAATACGAGCTTATCAAACAACACAACATGGTTGAAAAAGACGAGTATAATAAACTTTCAAAAAGCTATTCTCAACTTGAGCGGCACTGCATTTCTCTTGAACTTGCAATGCAACTCAATCAAGAAATTTTTCAAAAGAATAACACATCTGTGAACCAAACTGAACCTACATTTGATCAATTATTTAAATTGAACAATTTAAAAGTTGAGCTTCAAGCAAAAGACACGACAATCAAGAAGTTTAAAGCACACATTAAGCGTGTGAATGAAACTTCTACCAATGTAAGTGTGAAAAAAGACATAGATGAAATTAAGACTATCAACATAGAACTGGAAAATAGGGTGGCAAAACTGATTGCTGAAAATGAGCATTTGAAATAGACTTATAAACAACTTTATGATTCAATTAAACCATCACGTGTTTGTGCTAAAGAACATAGTGAATCTTTGGTTAATCAATTAAATTCAAAAGACTATTGAAATTACTGATTTAAATGCCCAACTTCAAGAAAAAGTGTTTGTAATAACAGCGTTAAAAAATAATCTTAAGAAATTAAAAGGAAAGGACATAGTTGATAATGCTGCCCAAGTGTCAAACGCTACCACTATTGCTCCAGGAATGTATAAGCTTGACCCAGTAATCTTGGCTCCGAGGGATAAGAATAATAGGGAAACTCATATATACTACCTTAAGCACACTATGGAACAAGCTGTTATTCTTAGGGAGATAGTTGAACAAGCTGAATCACTAAATCCTTTAGATAGTACATCTTACACTGCTTGCAAGTATGTTAAGCTGATTCAAGAATTGCTAGGTTATGTTAGAGATACCTGCCCTGATATTCATACACCTAGTAAGAAATTAGTTGCGGTCACGCCTATCAACAAAAAGAAAACAATTCGATTTGCTAAACCAGTCGCATCATCAAGCAACATTCCCAAAGTGACTAACAGACCTTTATTGTATTCTACAGGAGTAAAACCTTCTACTAGTGCTAGCAGATCAAAGCCTTCAGGCAATACAAATAATGATAGGATTTTGCGACCACCAAGTAGTAATGAGGAGAATAAAGTAGAAGTCCAATCTAGGAAAGTTAAATCTAGTTTGAATAAAAAGAACTCTGATTCTATAAATGTCTGTAATGAACATGTTAAGCATCCTGTTAAAGTTGCTAAGGCTCTTTGTTCCATTTGCAATGAATGTATGTTTGATTCTAATCATGCTATGTATTGATCATGTGAATAGTATGAATGTGCGTGATAAATATGCCTATAAGAAAAATAAAAAAAGAAAAGAATATAAACCTATTGAAAAAGTGTTTAACTCTGTTGGATATAAATCGAAACCCACAGGAAGGACTTTCACCTTAGTTGGAAATGCGTGCCCTTTAACTAGGATTACTATAACAACCTGAGTTCCAGGTCAACGTTTATCCCGAGCTATGATAATTATATTACTACATAATTGATTATAGTCGTTTATGCTATATAAGGTTTGGTAAAAATTTCCATTTATTGGGAAATTACAAGCCGTGATTGAGCTTCTCTTCGTTTTTAGCGTTTGAGAAAGTCAGAAAAATTTATGTTGTCGCTCCGAGAGCGTGATTATCTTATTTTTGTAATTTATGGTTTTTCCCCGAGTTTTTGTGATAACCGTGTCTGAAGGTCGAGGTTTACGTGATTTAACGTTTTATTAAATGATTTAAAGTAAATTAGTGAGACGGAATAAAAATATTTACAAAAGTGATGTGACTCGAGTTTTTGGCCGAATAAAATAACAAAAGAAAACGCTTTGTACTAATTTTGAGGGACTAATAAGGATGGAGGGACTAAAAGTGTTAAAGGTTCAAAGTTATTTCCTATAAATACCACACCACACACACTTATAATTCTTTTATCAAAATTTTTCTCTTCCTCCTCCCTTGTTGCTCTCCACGACTGGCCAAACCTTAACACCACCACCTCCGTCAATTTTCTGACATGCAATAAAATCTAATTACATATTCTTAATCCTCTCATCAAGGCCTACATATCCCACTAATAAAATCCCACATGCAATGAGTATTTTGAAAGTTTGAAATTTGGTCAAGTTTTTGTGATTTTGATCTAAAAGGGGCGTTGATAGTTGTTAGATTTGTGTTATTAGCAAGAGGTTTGATTGAAATAGGGTTTGGTTTAGTTGTTTGGGTGTTCGTCCGATTTCAAACATCAAAGGGGAACCAAAATTGATTTTTGTTATAGCATTGTGAGTATACTAGTTACATTTCTAGTGTGGTTAATTTGATATATTGCGTGTTATATGTTATGTACTATAAGATTCAAGTGCGGAAATTATTGAAAGCGTATTTGGTTATTATTTGAAGTTTGATGGTTTGGTATAATTACATAGGATAGTTAAACATGTTTTGATAGTTGGTTCAAGTCAAAAATGTGATTTTAATGGGTTTTGAGTTGACCAAGTTTGACTAGAAAGTTTGACCGTGTCGTAGCGTGTCAAGAAAATTTTGAAATCTATTTTAGGCTTTTGAAAATGATAAAGGATGTTCTAAGGTTCGTTTTGATATAAAATGGGTCTTGTAACTTTTAAAAACGAACATTTTACGGCCAAATGAAGTTTGATAATTTTTGGTGTAAAAGTCAACTACGAAGTTTGACTTTTGAAAGTTAAACTTGCGTATACTTTTGAATATGGTTTGTAATGAGCAATGGGTTGTAATGTTAGTTAATTGATGAGGAGATATGAAGTTCGGATTATATTATCCTTATTTTCGGTAACTTTCTAAAAATAGAAACTTTATAGTAAACGAAGCGTAACGCAAATGTAATTGTTGTACATTTGTGGGTGCGTCGAAGTAAATGTTTTGCGTCGCTCTTGGAGATTGTATATACGTAATAGTTGTATAAATATATATGCATGTATGCATTATATGAACTATTTTACTTTTAGTCACGTACCGCTATATTTATATATTATATAGGTCGCGGTTGAGACGTGAAGTGATTTGCGCTTGTTGATTTGATCGAATTAGATCTTTTGCTTAAGGTGAGTTCATAGCATCACATTTTAAATCTTTTGATTATTTTATAACCCGCGAGGGGGATACATGTTTGTTTTATAAAATCAAACACATATGATTTTATGGTATGCTGGACCTGATTAAGAGATTGTTTCTGCATAAGTAGCTATAGTCGAAGTCCCTTATTTCATGAACCATTAATTGCCTTGCGAGGTGAATGCTAATGCATTAAATATATCTATTGGGTTTGACAACCCTGTCCGGGGTATGAATCCTTGTGAACACCCTGTCAAACGGACGTTTTGTAGTTAGAAGTAGCAGGTATATGACAATAATACCTTGTTCTGGGGCAAATTGACATATGAAAAGATATATGTTTGTTAACATTCGATGTCATGAGCTTAATGCGTGAAAGAAAAGAGATGTTATACATTGTATTCGTTGCAATGTTTTCCTGAGAACTAATCATGTGTTCAAAGATCATTTCTTATGGATTATTTTAGATTCTATGAATTTCACTCAACAATTTTGTTGATGTTTTAAACATGTCTTATCCCACATAACCAAGGATGAAGGCAACGATGGTGTGCAGGTGTCGTGCGAGTGATGGATTTGATGAAAGACTACTTGTGTGTTCCTTGTCTTTCAAAAACTACGTCTTAATGTGTTTTAAAACAATATCTTTTATTTGAAACAATTCTCTTTCAAATGTTGTAATGTTAGTAGTTACGATTCCTGTGGGGACCTAAACGCACTTTTCTTTGATTAATAATGGAACACATGTTTGTAAAACGTCTCATTTGGGTTGTTTTCTATTATCTTGGTGTATTGTGCTATTTAGTAATAGCCCAATTGGCTATTGTCCGCTGCGCAATCAAGTTAGCGGTAATACAAATGGTATCAGAGCTACGGTTATAGAGAACTAGGTCGAGTCTATTTTGTAAAACCTATACTATAACGCTCTACACGCATGCCAAGACTCCTCGAGGTCCATTGGTTACATATAGAAAAGGGAAGATACTTTATGCATGTGTTGTATGCATAAATTGTTACGTATTGTATATTTATGCATGCGTTGTATGCATAAATTGTTATGTATTGGTATATTTATGCATGTGTTGTATGCATAAATTGTTATGTATTGGTATATTTATGCATGTGTTGTATGCATAAATTGTTACTTATTGGTATATTTATGCATGTGTTGTATGCATAAATTGTTACGTATTGGTATATTTATGCATGTATTATATGCATAAATTGTTATGTATTGGTACATTTATGCATGCGTTGTATGCATAGAATGTTATGTGATTATATAATAATAATAATTATTATAAATGTTTGGAGTATATTTGAGATATATACTGAACGAGAATGTCACAAATTGTGAATTTTTGTTTGTTGCGCACTTATGCGAACTGTTATTTTGATAATAGTATTCTTATTGAAACACTATTGAGTAAGTGTTATATGATATTTCTAGTTTATCATAGTGAACGTAATTCTTCTCGATCATGTGGATGATTTACCCATTGTTGAGCCGAATCAACACGATGATGTTCCTGTTATTCCCGAGCCTGTCTTAGTAGATGAAGACGAGGACCCGGAAAAGGAAGAATTTGAGGAAGAAGAAAAACCTTAAGAAGAAGATGATATGGAAGTAGACATCAAAGAAGATGAGAATGAGTCGGAGTTGGCATATCCTTATGAAGAGGTGGATCCTCTTAATCCTCCGCCATCTGCTTCTGACTCTGAGTCTGAAGATGTGATTGAGGTTGAGGACACGGTCAAGCCCGAGGATGAGATTGTTCCTGCCAGTGTTCATGAGGTAGGTGAGTCGTATACTGCCACTTTCCTTTAAAAGGATGGTGATAGTTTACTGCATGGCTTCATGAGACGAGACATTGACTCTCTTTTTGGTCGGATTACTTCTATTTCGAGACGACTGTGTGGTCGCGAGACGGCGCATGCATTGGTCAAGAAGAAGGGAAAAGCAAAAGACAAGTATTATGGTAAGCTAATTTTGGATTTGGGTAATGAAGTGCGCGCTAGTGTGGAAGAAGGAGCAGCTGCAATGGAGAATCTGGTTAGAAAGCTTGGTAATGCTGAAGAAAAAGCTGAGTGTGAAAAGTTAAAGAAGGAATTGAAAGAAGCAAGGTTAAGCAACACACTTCTTCGTATACAGAACGAACGAGTCGAGAGAGATCTCTATTGGACTAGAGTTCAAGCTCATGAGTTCCATCGAGAGATGATTCATAAGGGATTTGTGTTGGAAGAAAGACCGAATGAGGCTATCGATGTTCTAGTTGAAGATGAGGAAAGTCCATCATCTGAGTCGCGGGGATTCCCTCGTGATTCTTAGTAGTTTAGTTTCATTAGTAGTTTTTTATTGTGTAATCACTAAACTGAATCCTCAGTTAGTAGAGTTGATGCTATTGGTTGTAACGATTTGTATCACTTCATGAAACAATGCAACTATGTATTAACTCTTTTGTGATGAATAATTATCTTTTGATTACTACTTGATGTTGTGTGACTGTGGTTGTGATTGATTTGTCATTGTATCATGTTATGAATGCTTATCAAATTGTTTTCTGTGTGATGTGACAGAATCATGCCTCCAAAGTCTGCACCTTTGACTCAAGCTGTTGTTTGGCGAGGATCAAAGAAAATGTCGATGCCGCTATTGCTGCTGAGCAGGCGAGACATGCGAATGCTGGAAATGATGCTAGAGGATCTGGACCAATTAGGGGTCAAGATGCCGCATCTGTTGTTCGTGAGTGCACTTTTTCTGGATTTATGAAGTGCAATCCTACTATTTTTTGCAGTACTGAAGGAGCTGTTGAATTATGAAGATGGTTTGAGAAAGCTAAGAGTGTTTTTAGAATTAGTGAATGTGCAGAGGGCAAGAAGGTAAAGTTTTCCGCTGCTACACTATAAGGACCTGCTTTGACTTGGTGGAATTCTAAGGTTGCAACCATGGGTTTGGAGATTATGAACCAAATGCCTTGGACTGAAATGAAACAATTGATGACTTTAGAGTTTTGCCCAGTAGAAGAAATTTAAGAAATGAAGCATGAGTTGTGGAACCTGAGGGTCAAGGAGTATAACATTGTTGCTTATACTCAAAGATTCAATGAGTTAGCTTTGATGTGTCCTAGAATGGTTGAGCCAGAAAGTGTGAAAGTTGATGCTTACATCTGAGGACAGTCTGATAACATCAAGGGTGAAGTTACTTCTTCTAGACCTGCTAACCTGAATGAAGCTGTGCGTATGGCCCATAAGTTGATGGAACAAAAGTCGCAAGCTAGGGATGAAAGGATCCTGGAAGGAAAGAAGCGGAAGTGGGAGAACTTCCAAAGTAGGAACAGTAGTGGTAAGAGCAACCACAAGGATAACTCACGCTAGTTTTCGCAAAATAATCAAAAGCAAGGGAATGCGCGAGCTATGATATAACACCCCTATTTTTGACAAATAGCAGCGGAAGCTAATCTGGGGTATTATTTCATAGTACAACAATCATAATCATAGAAAATGACTCAAAAGAGACGTTTTTAAAAGATAAGTTATCATTCATTATTACATCAGAGTTTTTACAAATAGAGGTCCTAAAATCTACATGAAAACATAAAGTTTGAATGATAACAGTTTAGCCATCTTCAAGTCCGTGCCACTCCGTACCATAAGGTGCTTAATTACTTGAGATAAACATGCTAAAAAGATCAACATAATGGTTGAGTGAAATTCATAGGTTTATAATAAATAGTGTGAATACAAGTCATCATAAGTGTGGGTTACGTTGTTATATACCCATAAGTGTAATAATTGCAATGAGTACATCATTATGGAAAATAGTATTATTGCGTCTAAGCTTATGGCACTCAAACTGACTAGTGTATATATCAATAATGATATATATAAAGATAATGGCTCCCGTGTAGGTAATTTCCATATAGCTATAAGTTTCAAATATAGTGCGTTTGGTTACTTATCCGGCTAACACAAATGGGATTCGTCAATCCCAATAGGCCTATTCACAATATTCGCGTTCACTCACAAGTGATTAATGGTCCATGATGGTGGGGGTCTTTTGGCATAAAGTGTGACACTCCGTAAAAATTCAGGAATTACTTTTAACCATTAAGGTAAAGTTTATTAACGTAAAATTTTCAAATTACCATTTGATCTCAAAAGGAAGTTATCCTACGAGTAATATACATTATTATAAGCTATATAGAGCATAAATACGATACGAACATCATCATTATTGCATTTTAGGTCTAAAAGGGTAATTTAGAGCCTTTTAGCGATACGATCATATTTTACTCATTATTTGTGAACGAAACATTTTCTTATGTCTTTGTGATCCCAATACATAACCTAAACCCTAAATTAAGTTTACATCATTGGTAAACTCATGAAATAACACTCTAAACATTTCAAACACCCATGTACGTTTATTTAACCGCTAATCACCCTGTTTCGCCCAATAGTCATTTTTATTTTCGTTTAACTTGTCGTAAACCCAACTCGTCATATCTAACACTCAAGTAAACCTTATTTACCCATATTACATATAACTTGATAAGTTTTACCCACAAAATACCATGAACTCAAGTTTATACAACTTAATTTTACCAAATACCACATTATGCAAAACACTTAACTTATTTTCCTTATTACCTTTCCTTAACCATTTACAAGTACCTTGGTAACACATTTTTACATCACAAGATCAGATTTACATTAACCATACAATATTCTATACAAGATAATAGCCTAATAACACCATAGAATGCCCATACCTCCCCACACCCATGCGAAATCCCCTAAAACCCTCCCATTCCATTTCTTTTTTATCAATACACTATTCCTTGTGATAATGGCTGAGATTTCATGATCCATGGAGGTTATAAATTCAGTTCATGAAGCCTTGGTGAAGCACACCATTCGAAAACACACACACACGAGCTCCCTCACTCAAACTCCTTTTTCTTTCTTTCTTTGCCGAGAGCTCCCAACAGCCACAACTCACCATTTGTTCAACCAAATACCTCACTTGATGTGACACCCCCATAAAATCACAATGCAGCGGAATACCACTTCGGGGTGGCACTTCATAGTATAAAGTACAAGTTACAGTAAACGACCTCAAAAGAGGACGTTGATATAATGTCAATTCGATTTAAATACAATCAGGAGTAAATGGGTCCCAATAATTTATGATTTAACAAGCATTACAGATTTCGATCGTGACTCATTTTGTCTGATTTTGGAAAATTAGTTTATTGGAATGTGAAGGAAAACCTGATGTCCTTTAGTTTTTGATATCCACGCGACTCAAACTTGACTCCTATGATCAGCTAGCAATATAACTAACCTGAGAAAAATACATGCAAAAACGTCAACAATAATGTTGGTGAATTCATAGGTTTAAGTTTAAAAAGCTGATTGAATAGTCTACAGGAAATATTTCTGTAAGAAAACTAGCGGTCTACACATTTAGAAGAATTGTATCGAAATCCAAGTAATGTTCGATGTCAAGTAGTTCAATAGGGGACCACAGGTTTATAATCAGCCAACGACGGTATTTCACAGTCATAATTCAACAGAATACATTTGCATACGAATTACAATGTCAATGTATAAATCTTGATTGCATTGAGCTCATGACACCGAAACCTTGACGTTAACACATATCATATGCATTCTTGTTTGCCCCTGAAGTAGGTATTATTGCCTTATACCTAAATTCTAAATACAAATTGTCCGTTGACTGGGTGCTCGAAAGGATTCGATTCATACCCCCGGACAGGGCTGTCAAACCCAATAGATCTATTTATTTGTACTAGCGCTCACCCATTATAGGCAATTAACAGTTCATGATGTGGGGTCTTTGGCAATAACTACTCATGCAATTGACCTCATATTTGGGTCCAGCATACCATAAAGTTTCTTGTGTCCAGTTTATAAAACAAGCATGTATCAAACATGTATTAGAAATCATGTGGTAGATAAGCAAAAGCTTTAGTAAAAACATTCATGTAACGCTTATGTAGTAGTAACCAATAAGTTATTCGGTAAAACAAGCATGTATCAAACATGTATTAGAAATCATGTGGTAGATAAGCAAAAGCTTTAGTAAAAACATTCATGTAACGCTTATGTAGTAGTAACCGATAAGTTATTCGGTAAAACAAGCATGTATCAAACATGTATTAGAAATCATGTGGTAGATAAGCAAAAGCTTTAGTAAAAACATTCATGTAACGCTTATGTAGTAGTAACCGATAAGTTATTCGGTAAAACAAGCATGTATTCTCACCCCAAAAATAGTTTAAGAAAACCATTAAAAGAGAAAAGGTGGGGCTATGAACTCACCGTAAGAGCAATTAGATCAGAAGTATTATGAGTCTTGAATGAGCGGGAAGTACTCCTAGGCACCTCCTAAAATACGTGACGCGATTTAATACGTAGAAAGTAATAATACGTAAAAATTAAGCATGTGATCATGAGATGTGTTTCCAAGATAAGCATGGCATTTCACTAGGACTTCCCCAAGTCCTTTTTAATCCCAAATTGACTTGTGACCTGGTCTTATAGGCAAATGAACATCTACCAAGTTTCGGCTTCTAACTTTTATTTTATTGCGGTGTACTATACGTTTTTAAGTTTTTGGACTAGACGTAAAAACTCGATTTCTGATTTTAACTTGACTTCGTTGACTCATATCTCCTAGCTCACAAATGTTCTATGGGTGAGGCTTACACCCCTGGAAATCTATTTGTGTCTAGTTTCCAGAAATGTAAGTCTCATAATTTACAAAGTTTCGTAACTATGTGAAAAGACCATTTTACCCCTGGTTGTCCAAAACAGAAAGTTAGTAAAAAATTTACCCTTTACTAAAATGGCCATAAATCCCAAACCATGATAGCAATGAAGGTGAGGTCAAAGGATATGGTTTCCTTATGATGTCTACTACTGACCCAACCTTTAAGATCTATTATTTTATGGCAAAAATTTGGAGTTTAACTCGTATTCCAATCATATGTCCAGATTTGACCTATTTTCTTGTTTTGGCCATAACTCACTCATCCCAAGGAGTTGGTTGAGCATCCAACTATCCTATGATGCTAAGACATGTATCTTTCCAGTCATGTAATTTACTCATAGGCTCCAGGCCAAATATTTTTAGAAAATCACACGTTTTGCTACTGTTTTCAAAACAGTCCCAATATTTCAACTTAAAACCTTTTTAAACATCATTTTACTTCATCTAAGACCTAACCCAATGCCATAACTAAATGAAAACACCCTCAAGAACATCATCACATATATATATTCAGAACTTAAACATCCATTTTCATGGATTAAAATTAAAGAAAACAAGAAATAAAAAGGTAGGACAAATAAAAGAAAGATATAGCTTACAAAAAGAAGATTAAGGCTAGTGAATCAAACAAGAACACCCTCTTTTCTTGTGTGGGCTGATTCGAACTAATGACCACAAGATTAACAAGCTTCTAACCTTCCCCTAATGATGATAATACTCTTCCAACAAAATCCCAATCAAAACCCTCAAGAAAACCTAAGAAAACAAGCCCTAACTTCTTCAAATCTTCAAGAAATTGCACCAAACTTTGCAAGAGGCTTATGGATGGTGTTAAGAGGATAAAAATGAGTAGGAAAATTTTGTATGATGGTGGTGGTGGTGAGGCTAAAATCGGCAGCCAACAAAGGAAGAAGGGAGGAGAGGTTTTGAAATCTTGAGAAGTGAAAAATGACTTGCATGTATGGAAAAATGGAAGTATGATTATGTTTATAGAAAAATGAAATGTGGTTGAGTGTGGTTTACTACAAACCGGCCATAGGCCTTGGGTTTGTGAAATGTATATTTTTTTTTTGATTTTTAGTTATAAGTTTAATTAAAGTATAATGTAAGTTAAATTAAATAAAGGTAAAGTTTTAAGGTAAAAACGCGAGTTTTTGGCAAGAATTTACGTAAATGCGAAACATAACGGAAAAATGAAAATGATGAAAATTATAATCGTCGATGCTTAACGTAGGATTCGCCGATTCTTTGTAAACGTCGCGTAAATTACAATCGTAAGCCCTAATTTCTTCCTGTTTAGTCGTGAGTTCATATTTCAACATAAAATGAAAATTATATTTAATACTCGAGAATAAAATAACGACCTGAATTTGACGGATTGTCACAGCATTTCCCCCTAAAAAGGGATCTTCGTCCCTGAAGATCAATTCATCTTGTTGTTCGCTTCTTGTTAAAATCGAAGAGATGAGGGTATTTCTTCCACATCTGGTCCTCCCGTTCCCAAGTGTATTCCGGTCCACGACTCGAGTTCCATCGAACTTTTACTATAGGGATCCGACTCTGCTTAAGTTGTTTCACTTCTCTGTCCATGATTTCAATGGGTTCTTCAATGAAATGCAACTTCTCGTCGATCCTTACTTCGTCAAATGGAATGATAAGGTCTTCATCTGATAGACACTTCTTTAAGTTCGAGACATGGAATGTATTGTGTATTCCTTGAAGTTCTCGGGGTAATTCCAGTTTATATGCCACCGGACCTATTCTTGATAAAATCTTGAATGGTCCAATATAACGGGGACTTAATTTCCCACGTTTTCCAAATCGAACAACACCTTTCCACGGTGATACTTTCAGCATAACTTTGTCACCCACTTCGAACTCCAAAGGTTTACGTCTCACATCCGCATAACTTTTCTGTCTACTACGAGCATCTAATAATCGGTTCTTGATTTGCACAATCATCTCTGTCGTTTCACGAATCATTTATGGTCCCGTGAGTTGGGCATCTCCAACCTTACTCTAACGTATAGGCGATCTACATTTCCTTCCGTATAGAGCTTCGAAAGGTGCGGCTTTAATACTAGCGCGATAACTATTATTGTATGAGAATTCAGCCAAAGGTAAGTACTTGTCCCAGCTATAACCAAAGTCAATCACACAAGCACGCAACATGTCCTCTAATGTCTGTATCGTTCTTTCACTCTCACCATCAGTTTTAGGATGGTAAGCAGTGCTCATATCTAAAACCTTGATGCAAAACGAGGGTCTCTGTCCGAAATAATCGACACAGGCACCCCGTATCTATAAACAATCTCCTTCAAATACAATCGAGTAAGCTTCTCCATTTTATACTTCTCATTCATCGAAATAAAGTGAGCAGAT
>BQNB010157107.1:0-15194 GCA_026074375.1 Tanacetum coccineum | reverse complement strand
TAACACCCAATGTTATATATATTCCTTTGCGTGAAAATTAAGGGTGTTAAAGTTAATATCTTCTATCCATATTTCTACTACCACCTTTAAGACAACCTCGTACCTCGTCGTGTGATTGTTCTATGAACATTCGCAATACTCGAGAAGAGCTACCTAACTTTACGGATGAAGTTCATTGTATGCTAACCGTCATCCGTCATGACTTTGTCAAGCTCATTCCGTCGTTATTTCTCTTCACCTATTCTTTTATTCCACAATTTATGTCCGGATGAGCACGAATTAGAAAGGAAGGGAAAACACATATCTTCACATATATCCTTTAACCAAACACTCTCAAGAACCCACATAGGTGATTCTTATTCACTAGAAACCATAAGATACACTTCTACCATACACTGAAACCTCATAACTATTATTCACTCTTGTTAATGATCACTAGTTCTAGTACATCCCCAAATCACCAAAGTGAAATAAAAAACGGAGTCATCCTTACTACTATCAACCTCGAGTCATCCACCTAGTCATCTTCACAAGAAGATTCACCATGTAACCATTCCCCATAAGTGAATTTCATAATGAAATGTGTCTCATCCACATATCCCGACACTCATAAGCATGTGTGCCTATGTTGTCAAAAGTCAAGTGAATTTCGTAATGAAATGCGTCTCATCCTCATATCCCGACACTCATAAGCATGTGTGACACAAAGAAAATATTCAATCTTCAAAGTGTTGTTGAGTCATCACAATATCATGTCTTTTATTTGTTCATTTCCGCTTTTGAGCAAGTGAAGAACACAAGGATGATATTCAACCTTAAGTGTTGTTGAGTCATCACAATGTCGTGTCTTTCACTTTTCTACTACCATTTTCATATTTTCACCTTTGTTCATCAACATTAACAACCAACAAAACACCCAACAAACCTATAGTCAACATCTTCCCTTTCCATTTACGCTCATCCTTCTTTGTTTACGTTTCCTCAACCAATCATCCTTATCATCAACATTTAGTTTAACCTAAAGTCTTACGATAATATTTATCCTTAAACACCCCAAACATAAAAAGCATACATAATGCTTAACAAAGAAACCTTGAGGATTTAGGAATCTCTTGTCACACCCTGCCAAGGCGGAAACGCGAGGCGTAACGAGAAAGGATATCATCACAACACAATGGCGTCTATAAAGAGAATTCTACATGTAATAAATAAGCAAAGTATAGACACAAAGTGTCATAACAATACCCATAAAACTAAATCATTGGTTCCTAAACATTTCCATGTCTTAAGCATTCATCATTTTTCTTTATTTAGGTTGCTGTCTTTAGTGCCACACTTTATGAGTGGCATTACCTAAATATAACATGATTTGTTCCTCACTAAGTGTCTTGCATATTGTAATATCAATCATCATCATCATCATCATTATATATATATATATATATATATATATATATATATATATATATATATATATATAATATATATAAGTGTGTGATGTGTGTGTGTGTGTGTGTGAGTGTGTGTGTGCGCGTGCATTTTTCTACTAACTTTGTTTTGTAGCACTTTTCCGTTACTCGATTTCTTAGTGCCCTAATCAGGGGGGCATACACCAAGGGGGAGCATTTGCAAATGTCCAAGCCATTACATTTGCAACCGTTTAAGACATCTACACATTTCTTGATATGTGTATTTCATCCCTATATATATTTTTTTTTGCACGAAACTAACCATTGATGTAGGTTAAGAGTTTGCAACTAATTTGATCCATGGATCCGCTTGAGTCAATCTTCAAGGGATGTCATTGTGTAAAAGGGATTGATAGAATAAAGACTTCACTTAGATGAAACAAGCTCGCCACTTTTGATATGAAGAGCTGAAGTGTAGTGAAAGTCTCGTCTAGGAGTCCACACTTTTGTTTTCGACAAAAGAGGGGAGGCAGAAGTGTAAAGCAAGTAACTTCACATTATACTATGAGTTCTTATTTACATATTTTGTCATCATGCAAAAATTGGGAGATAGTTGGTCTAAATATAACGATATTAATCTATACATTCCTACTTCATGTTTTGGTGATTGACAAACATGTAATCTTAAACACCAACTAAAGGACTTAACTACTCGTAATCGACAAATCATCATATTCATCCGTCTATACATCTTTGACGCTCAAGTTTATCTTCAACAACAAATTGAAGTCCGCACCCGCCGTATATCACTAAAGGTATGAACAAACATCACTTTAATTGTTGAAAGATAAAAGAAATTTTTTTATTTTTCCACACCTTACATTTTTTATAAAATGGGACAAACATTTTTAAACATATACCAAAATATTTAGTGTTTATAAGAAATGATCTATTCAAATAAATATTTAGTAATTCAAATTTTCTACCCAAAAATGGCTAAAAGTTTCAGAAAAAACCTTCCCACAAAAGAAAAAAGTAGCGTCTGAAAAATGGGGCGTGCCCCCTATATTAATTAAGGGACCGCCCTTGTAAATAAGGGGAGCGCACCCAAATAAAAAATTAATATTTTTTCTATAAAAAGTGTGACTTGTTTCCACAGATTTTTCTTATCTCTTTTGCACACAGTTTTTCTCAATCTAAAAACCTCCTTTTCAAACCATTATCCTGTTTGATCACTTAACTTATTATAACGTTGTTTAAAATAGATCCAATCACCAACCATTCAAGTGCAAGAGAAGAACTTTCGTTATCATTAAGATACAAAGTTATGTAGGTTAAGTTAGTAGCATTCCGTGACAAGTCTTACATTTCACAATGTATAGATCAAGCCAATTTATTCGAAACATAGCAATAGTTAGATCATGAGATCAAGGTGTGTATAGTTTTTGTTTAGATCATGGTGATCAGAATAAGGAATGTTTAGATAGAATCGGTGTGAATCAAAGTAGTGTCTATTGAATGAAGTTGTGAAGTGAGAGGTATAGAAAGTTGTAAGGTATAAAGTCGTGAAGTGAAGTCCGTGAAGTGAAGTACGTCGTGCATGTGAAGTGAAGTCTGCGTGGTGAAAAGAATTGTGGTAGTTGTGAAGTTGTGTTGAGAAGTCTGAAAAATGTAGTGATAGAAATTGTAGAAGTCGTGATAGATTGGTTTCTGAGCTAAGATTAGAACTCGACATCTAGCTTAGTGTCGGAAATTGATATAAGCGAAAGTTGTGTACGGTTTTCTCCTCCTAAAGGGAGCTTCTTGACTAGTGAAGTAACTCTCGAGTTGGGTATTCGGGAGTAGAGTAGGGCGAAGAGGTGCTTCGTTGACCGGAACCACAAAAATTCATACATTCCGTTTGCATTCCTTTTACTTACTCTTTCCTTTTGTGCTCGTATTTATCGATTTATACTTATACTATGCAATTGTGTAGATTTGTAGATTATATAGTTTTTCATTATTCTTGAATAAAATGTAAAAATATTGTGTGTATGGTTTGTGTTGGTGAAATCGATGTATTACTCTATGTGTATATAACATCCATATGAACACCTGCATCATATGTGTCACGCTTGATCGGATATTTGATACGAAACATTTAAGATTTTTAATATAAATGTATTCACCCCCCTTACTACGATTCCAAAGAACTCGAATTTGAAGAATACCGTCCAATAACCAGAGGATATTGTTGGAACGAACTGTCACCATCCATGAAAGTTTCTTTCATTTTAGAGGCAATACAACCTACATTCAGGGGGCGTCTAAAAAGGGCCTGCAACCAAATCTCCTACCTCAAAACACCTACTCGAGAGGTTGGGTTGAAAAACCCCTACCTAATTTGCGACTACTGCGGAGGATCCCACGAGTCGATGATGCAGGCAAACAACCAGTCGAGCAGTATACTTATCTTGGGGGCGAGCCATCTATGATGAACCATACCCTTCTGAGTGCTATCAGAACGAGATACCATCGCCATGGGGAACTAACAAATGTAAAGAAAAGGAGAGGATGGTCCGAATGGCTTGTTAGAAGTGTAAGTTTGAGATGAGCTCGCTAACTTCTTATATGACTCGAAAAGAAATCCCACCACGAAGGGGATTAGGAGAGATGCGTTGACCAACACCTGTAAGACATACATAAACAGATCTCATCCAGCCCTTTCCCGCACCATCGGGAAAAGCAAAACTCCTAAACCTTGAAAGCACCAAACTTTTGCATAACAACTAGAATCAGGGTGGGGGGAGGTAGTTAGCACTTTATACCCCCCCCTTTCCTGACTCCTTCAAAACCGACACCAGTGCCACACCACACTGAAAAGGCAACCGAAAAAGAAGGACATAAGGACGCAGAACCAAGCATTATACATAATGAAGAGCCTGACCCCGACCATCCATTTTTTACCAACCCTCCAAGTCATCGAATCTGCCCTTTCCATCCAGAGTGAAGAAGCATAAAAAGGATGACGAAGATGAGCGGCTTCTCTCAATCTTTCCACAGATACCATCATCAATTGCCATTCCTAGAAGCTATGTCAACATGCCAAAGGAGCCAAGGTCTTAAGGATCTCTTTTCACACAAGTATAAAACTTGAAAAATCGGTCCTCATCGGTAAAGCTTAGAGAGCAATGTTCCGCTATTCATCCAAATAAGTCTGCCCAAAAAAAGGAGACCAGAAGCTTCATACTGCCATGTCTTATCGGACCCCTAGCAGTAAAGAACACCTTAGCTGATCTAAGGGCAAGTATCAATCTCATGCCACACTCTCTTTCGACGATTAGGGATATCTAAACTAAAACAAGCAAAATAAGTTAATCAACCAGGCTGATACGATCTATATATACCCCGATCGGGGTTGCGAGAATCTATTGGTAAAAAAGTAAGTAAGTTCATAATCCAGTTGATTTCGTAAGTTTTGGAAATGGACGAAGACAGCTCGTCATTGATCATTTGACGGCCCGTCTTTCGCCATATGGCCAAAGGCTGAAATTGCGTATACGAGGGAAAGTTGAGTCTGAGAGTCGGAAGTGAAACCGTCACCTTCAACATTGAGAAATCCATGAAATCCAAACACTCCCGAGATGATTATCTGTACTGCGCCGATCACACCGCTAAGCTTGTCCAAGAACAATGGGTTGACACGGTTGATCATGACGGAAAATGGACTGAAGTAAAGAAGAGGAAGATTCGAACGAAGTGCAAGCATTTTCCTTCTACCCTAGGACAGATCTGGTCGAGCCACTCGAGTGGAAGGCCCCAAAGAATCGGTTGAAACCCTCAAGCATCAAACCACCCAAACTAGAGCTGAAGGAATTACCCGAACACCTTAAGTACGCTTTCCTCCAGGAAAACAACCAACTCCTATTGGTATATCTCCTCCGCAATGTCTACCCTTTTTTCCCAAAGAAATCCAGGCTTTCTCGAGGTCTAAAGATTCATAAGGGGCAATCCCTGGAGTATTACGGATATAAAAGGGATTGACTCATTCTTCTGAGTACTCCCAAAATTCCATGAAGACGAGTTTTTCAAACCAGTTCCGACCTCAAAGACGGTAAACTAACATCAGGAGGCATAAAAAGAAGGAAGGCATAAAGCCTCCTCGACGCATGCTTAATCAACCCATCTTCGACAATCCTTGGTAAGTCCTTGTCCAGTCGTTTCTAAAGGAAGGGAGGAACGATCCGTAGTGAAGAAATGAGAAAAACTAGCTCATCCCACAAAGAAAGTCACTGGGATGGCGCGTATGTATCGACTCATCTGTAATTTGAAAAACCACCTCGAAAGACCACTTCCACTTTCGTTTATCGATCAATGCTCGAACCATACAACTGCTTCCTAAACATAGATTTTCAGGGTATTTCCAGATTCCTATTGCTCCGAAAGATTATGAGTAACCACATTCACCTGTCCCATACGAACCTTCTGCAATACAAAAGAATGCCCTTTCGAAATATATGCAGATGTCCACCAACCTATCAGCCGTTGTATACAGCCATATTCCATGACTATCGAGGATAGCAAGGAGTATTTATGACGATTCTCAGTCTTTGGTTAGTTCCTCGACCACTGCCTAAAAAACCTTGAAAAGATGCTAAAAAGGTGTGAGGAGACCAACCTTGTGTTAAACTGGGAAAAGTGCCACTTCATGGTTAAGGAAGGAATCGTCCTCGGCCATAAGGTCTCAGGTGCAGGAATTAAGGTCGATAAAGCAAAAATCAAGGCAATCTCCAAATTACCATATCCCACGAACGTAAAAGCTATCCGAAGCTTTCTAGGACACGCTGGTTTCTACAGAAGATTCATTTTACCAACTTGTGATTTTTATTGATAATTAAAGACAATGTTTTTATCTTTTTGGTTTTTTTTTAGATTTTTATAATAAAAAAAAGTAAATATTCATAATTTTCAAGCACAAATAATCAAACTTCGAAATGACAAACGCTTTCACTCCTCCCCGGCAGCGGCGCCAAAAATTGATTGGTTCTTTTTGATTGGTTAACCCCTTTTTATATAAATAAATATATAATACTTATAAATATATAATAAGGACAATTATCAAGAAAATCAATGAAACCAGAAGTAGTATAGAATATTCCCGGGTCGTTTATCCCCAACGAGGAGTGAATTGGAAAGTCGAGAGTCGGTTTGAATAACAATGGTTGAATGGAAAAGATTTGGATTGGATTTCTAAATCTACGGGAAAAATAAAGCAATCTACACTAAAAACAAGAAAATTACACAAATTATACTAAAAATGAAAACGGGAAGCTAAAACGACATACTAAAAACCCTAATTTTTCAAAATTAAGCCTAAATTGATTTTTTCACTTTTAATGGACTTAAATTGACTAAAAATGAAGTTTAAAGAAAACTAGAACGAAAACGGAGCTAAATTGAGCTAGAAAATACTAAAAACGAGCACGGGAACGAATCCCGCTCTTTAAAAAACAAAATTTTGCAAAAATGACCTTACGAAGGTTTTTCTATTTTTCCTAAGTGTAATATGACAAAAGAAAATTTTCTAAAAAACAAAAATATTTTTTTGATTTTTATTTAATTTTTAATAATTAAAAAACAGATTTAAAGAAAATAAATGATAAAAAAATAGCAAACAAAGTTGGAAAAATGTGAAAAAATACAGAAAAGTGGATTAAGGTGTACTGGTTCTATCAAAAATAAAAGCTAGAAAATTGGGCTTATAAATAAGTTGTAATAAGCTGAAAACAGCTTATGGGCTTAATGGGCTAAAATGCCCTTATAAATTAAATGGTGCAACTCACTACCGGATAAGCTATTGTAGCACAGCGGTAGTGAGTGTGTTATAAAATGTTGGTTGATGGGGTTGAGGTCCCAAGTTCGAGTCTTGCTCACTTGGGGCTTCTCCTAATCCCAACGTTTTTATTTCTCATTTTTTTACAACTTTTTAAATAATCTAAAAATAAGCAACTTTAAAAAAGACAAAAATTTTATATCTAACAAATAAGCACGAAATAAGATATGGCAGTTTGCTAAATTTACTCTAAGACTACAAAATGCTTAACTGTTAAGTAGTTTAAGCTCAAATAAGCTTATGGAAAATGGAAATAAACTCAGACAAGTGGGGCACTATACCTAATAAGCAAACTCAAACAAAGATAAGCAAGGAAAATAAGCTAGAACAGGCATAAAAGTTAGAAATGGTAAAAACACCCAAGATTTTACACTAAGAGGCAAATAAGCTCAAATAAGCTTAAAACAAAACCAAATAAGCTAGAACATGCTGAGACAAAACTAAACTAACCCTAAATAAGATATGGCTTAAGCTTATACTAGCTTAAGGTATGGCCTAGTGGGCTTCAAACTAAACACCAAGCACACCGTTTTGAAATGCAAATAGCTGATAAAAAGGCTAGTGAAATCTTTGTTTACGCCAGGCAAACTTTGAAAAAGACAAAGGGCATAAGCAGGCTTTGAAATAAAGTATAAAATAAGCTCAAAATTAAAAATAAAGTTAAAACAGATGGAGATTAGTCCCAAAAGAGCTTATGCTTAAAAACTTAAATGTTAAAAACAATTTTAAGACACTAAAAATTAAAAAAAAATGAAAAATGAAAGCACACTTGGAGACAACTTTGACAGTTTTGATATGAAACTAGAAATCTAAAAGGACACTTTGCTTGTACATTTGACACATAAAATAACACAAAAACTAGACTCAAAAATAGGTTTTAAAGATTGACTGACAAGCCTTAATCCAAAGCTAAATAAAACTGTTTTGTCCTAACAGTTTTGAACTCTCTTTTTGAAAAAAAACTAGAAAACAACTTTCAAAACTTAAAAATCTTAAAAACAGTTTGAGAACATCTTTAAAATGCTGGTTAAAGTTGGTTAAGAGACCCAAATGGTTTTATTACCCAATATGACCCACTTTAGCACCTTGTGCCAAACACCCCTTTACAAACCTTAAAACCATTTTTAAGTTATTTCAAACTGATTTAAGCCAAGATAGTTAAAGACAGATAAAAAGCCATGACAAATAAGTAATAAGCAGTAAGAAAAACAAGGGACTAAGCACAAAAATAAGCAAGAAGGAAATAAGCAGTTACAAGCAAATAAAAGCAGTTTTAAAGCGAAAACTTGAACTACAGGCATACAACATTACCCACGCATAAAGAACAGAATAAGCAATAAAACACAGCAAATAAGCAACAAAAAGCAATGATAAGCATGAAATAAGCAAAGGAATAGTAAAATGCAAAAACTTGAAAAATAAGAAAACTTACTATTACCCTTGCTCAAAACAGGGCTTATAAAAAGATTCTACAAGCTCTAGCTTGTCAAAGAGACAAGCTAGTGAGGTCTATAAGCTCTTCCCAAGCTAGCTTATCATCCAATATTGCTGAGGTAATTTGAGGGAGGATTTTTTTTGGTTTTTGTTGATTTTCTTAACAGTATATATATCTAAATTTTTAGTGAGAAACAGGTTATAAAAGAGCTATATAAGAGCTTATGTTGGCTTTTGGAACATAAGTTTTAAAACAATAAGAACTTTAAGACAGATTTCTGAAAATCAAAACTTAAATTTCATTAACTTCAAGTCATTACAAGTAAAAGTAAATTACATAAATTCTAAACAAGATGCTGAAATAAAACGAAGTGAAAAACGGAACTAGAGTAACTCCCTTCCAAAAATGGCTTACACATGAACCTATTTATAAAACGACTAAAAGGGTGTATTGGGCTTTTAGTTCTATATTGGGCCCGTTTGGATTTTTTAGGATTCTTGGTGCCGAATAAGAACATGGGCTCATTCTGTCTTCATATTAACCCTTAATGGTTGACCCCGACCCATTAGATGAGGTAAGGTGGCGCACTATTAAGGTCTTTCTTCAATTACGGTTTTGGTTTTAACCTTGAGACTTGTGACTTTTGACTTTGTCTTCGATTTGACTTTGTCTTTTTCACGCTCTTCCATTCGTGCTCGATTTTGTTCGTTTTTTTGCTTGATTTTTCGTCTTCTCTGATAACCCGTTCCTGCACAAGATAAATGAAAACATACAAAAACAAGTATTTTTGTATGTATTTGGTCATTTAAGTTCGATTAAGTGGAAAAGGTATTGTAATTAAGCACATACCAAACCCCCAGGGTTGTAGTGAGGGGTTAAGTGTCCCCCCCCCCCCCCCCCCCGCACCCCCCCCCCCCCCCCCCCCCCCCCGCCACCCCCTCCCCCCCCCCCCGCCCCCCCGACCCCCCACGCCCCCCGCCCCCCCCCCCCCGCGACGCCCTTATTAGGTTGTGAGGAATGGTTACTAATGTGTGAATTTCTTTGTAAGATGATAGTGATGACTCGAGATTGTTGTTAAATTTGAAGTGTTTATTTTTTGAAGTTATTAAAAAACATGAAAACTATAAATCTACACTTAACTTTATATTATTTATTTAAAATTTAACCACTAAAGAATTATTAATTACATCCTCTTTTTTAAGTTTTTGTTTTCACAAATTGACAACATATTTTTATGTGTTTTTTTTTCTCCACCAAAAATCTTCTATCAAATTCAATTTATTTCATTTTGACCAAATTGAACTTAATTATTTGACATATTTTAATAAAAACCAATCAATCCACGATATTTGCCACGTGTCAAAATAAGCTTCTGATTGGGTCCAAGTTTTTTCCATAGATCAAATCTCATAGAAAACTCTGAAATGATGTAATTCTTTATTATATAAAAGATGAATACGCCACACAAATTGGCTTATCAAGGTATGGTTTGCTTTGTTAAATAAGTAGCCATGAGCACAGCTTTTTTAAAAATAAAAAAGTTTGGTAGAATAATAGAAGTTGTAATTATATACATGTGTAAAACGCTTACTACAGCGACCGCAGCGTTGCGTTAAGAGCTATCCTTAGAAGATGCAAATTTTTATCGCATATCGTTTTACAACATACACCAAAGCATATCAAAAAACAAATACACTAACCTTTTTATCCCTCGAAAATGAATCAATTATAATCATCACAAACCTAACCAACAAATATACATGTAACAACCCGAGCACAAATGACATTCGCACAGAAACATTACAAAAGACATTGATGCGTATTTTTGTTTGCGATTACCAAGTTTTAAATTTGTAAAACTCGTTCACCTAAGGGTCTCAAACGCACTAACGGGCAGAGAACATGATCGTGTGTGGCGTATGATCGGTAAATCTAAGGTCGTCCCAACAGCTAATTTAAATTGTAAAAGCATGGCTGATTTGATTTTAAGAAATGAAAGTAAAAATTAATACTGAAAGTAAAATTGGAGATTGAATTAAAGTGAGAAAAACGTACTAGCCTAACTATTTATTTATTATTGAGAAAATGATGATTCCAAGTGCAATGTCTAATTAATGTTTATTATGGTGGTTCTAATATCGCTAGGTTTGATTTGTAGTCACAACCTAACCTATGACTCCCATGATCTCAACCCCGTTGTTCACTGAATTCGGGTATCTAGTTCATAGTGATTAAGCCCCCAACTATCCTAAAGACCCTGTCAAGTGTTTGCCTCTCACTACTTGACACATAAACCTCCCTAGAAAGGATTTCTGATATGAGTCATTTTATACAACTATATTCGGGTCAATATAACCCCTAAATCATGCAAATATGCCCAAAATACTTGCTTAATCGTTTTGTTTTTATGGTTTTTAGCACTTAGATGGCTTTTGGAGGAAATACACGTGACTTAGCTCATTTGGAGAAGAAACGGACAAGATTATGGACCTACACCAAATCTCATGAAGAATTATGCAATAGTGACTGGAGACGCGTATGGCAGGCATAAAGCGACGCCGTCGTGATCTATATAGTGACGGCGTCAGGAATATCGCGACGACGTCAGGACGTGGCCGACTTAAAGATGATCTAGAATCATCTACGTGGCGACGACGTCAGGATTACAAAGCGACGCCGTCGCGTCGACATCTCTATAAATATAAATCCGTTTTAGGGTTTTAGTGTGTAACTTTGGGATAATATTGTATAAACCTAGGGAGACGAACCTAGTCATTTTAGGAGCTTTATAGGTCATTTTTAGAGTCTCAAACCCCTATTGAACTACCTTGGATCTATGTTTTTAATCAGTAAGGTTATTTATCATTAAATCAATCAATACGTCTATGTGTTGTCTTGATTGTATGTTTATCTTCTTGCTTCTTTATAATATCGAGGCTAAACCCTTCTTGTTCATTTTATCTATGATTTGCATGAAACTTAGACTTGTAGACCCTTTTGATGTTGCTTTCTTGTAGATGGAAAGTGCGCGATGGCTTTAGAAAACCAGCTTTTGTCTGCAATCGTTGTTGATATGTCTAGGCAACGCGAGTAGTGTAAAAGATACCATCGGTAACATCTTCATACAACCTTTAACACATGTATATGGGTTGACCCTCTTAAGTTATTTTACATGCATTTTAATATACTCTTAGGGGCCTTGTAATAGTCTTCATACTACCTTACTGGTGCGTTGCCTTAATGGAATATTAAATAGATGCCGGGTTCGTGTAATCCGTTCATGACTTAGGAAATACTTACACAGATCATCACAAGTGTGACAAAGCAACAGATCTAGCAGAAGCAATCTGAGGAGTAAGTGCAATGATTAGTAATACATTTATTTATCAGAAAGTTATCAACCAATAGAATAGATATTTAATTATGTTTATTTATTAGTTAAACAAACCAACCTCTCAAACCATAGATTTATTTGCTTTCTATAAAACGTAAAAACACAAAAATAATCTTCTCTCAACCTCTAGAATTCTGTTAGACCGTGATCAAGCCTTCCCACCCTATTCCCATAGAGAACAAGAATAACAACCCCCGAGTCTTGCCTATACTACACTGCAACGATTAGGTACACTGCATAGGGGATTGTAAAACTTCCTGTAAAGTCTTCGCAACCCTCACATCAAGTTTTTGGCACCGCTGCGTGGGGAATAGTTAGGTTTCGATCATAGTTTAGCTTAGTTATACTCACTTGAATCCTTTCAAACGAGAATTTAATTCCGTTTATTAGTTTTCTTGTAGTCTATCTTTTCTTTGTGTTAATTGTTTCGTAATCCATTCTTGTCAACCACCATGGGAGACACGAATCCTATCCGTACTCTTGGAGATTACTCCAAACCTAGCCACGAGGGCTACAGGAATACCATTGAGCTCCCGTAGGGAACAATGAGTATCCTCTTCGAATCCGACACCATCTAGTATGGTGCAAAAACGGACGCTCATTCCACGACTTCAGTCAAGGATCCAAACATACACCTCAAGGATTCATTAAAAAAACCTGTGGACTCACTTACCTTGACGGTGAAAAATAGGGAAAGAACGCGCCATGCGTTTATTTTAATTTCCCTTCACGATCAAGCTAGCAACTGGCTTGTACGTCTTCTAGCAGGATCCATCACCACATGGGAGGATCTTACTACTCGTTTCCTTGCTCAATTCTTTCCACCGGGAAGGACTGCAAAACTCCCCAACGATATGGCATCGACCTTTGGCTCCAAGTTGAAATCTTTTATGACCATGTCAATCCCGTCACAAGACGAACCATTGACCAATCGGCCCGTGGCAAGCTTCGTGACAAAAATGCCAAAGAATCCTGGGCACTATTAGAGGACCTAGCCCTCTATGACAACGAAAGTTGGAATGACCCGAGGGACTTCGCTAAACCGGTCAAGGGAATCTCTTTGCCTCAAGATGTCTCGAGTACATCCGACCCTCGTCTCATTGAGCTCAAAAATCAAGTCCAACACTTGATGGAAGCTCATCTTGATCCTAAACAGCCTGTTCAAGTGAACAAAATCTCTTCTTCATGTGAGATCTGCAGTGGTCCCCATGACACTCAATATTGCATGGAAAATCCCGAGCAAGCTTTTGTTGAGTATGCGTCCTCGCGTACCGACGAAGCGGGAGGTAAGTGGTTCACTTTCAAACCCGAGCAAAACAATCTTGGTGACACCTATAATCCATCATGGAAAAGTCACCCAAACCTTAG
Source organism: Tanacetum coccineum (assembly GCA_026074375.1). Taxonomy (NCBI): domain Eukaryota; kingdom Viridiplantae; phylum Streptophyta; class Magnoliopsida; order Asterales; family Asteraceae; genus Tanacetum; species Tanacetum coccineum. The sequence goes on along the minus strand of BQNB010157107.1, from coordinate 1,716 downwards.
GTGGAGACAACCCTAAAATTCTCAAAATAATTTTTCAAACCCACCTAATCGGTTTTAGCCCAACGGTTCATTCCCGAGCCGTTCCTTCAACAACAATCCTCAAAATTTTAACAATCAATCAAATCTCGAAGGATTGGTGTCCAACTTCATGGCATCTCAAGACGCTAGATTGTCCAAGTTTGAAGCCGATTTCAAACAACAACAAGGCGAGATGACCAATAAAATTGACACAGTCTTGAAGGCCATCACCGATCGAATAACGGGAGCACTTCCTAGCGACACGGTTAAAAACCAAAAACTGAATGTTAACTCCACCTCTCTAGTTTTGTCTGCTCGTTCTTACCCAACGGAGGACCCCAATGCTCTACCCGAACCCACAGTTCAATCAACACTATCACATTATGTCCCAAGCAACCAAACAAATCCCGTGATGACAAGTCAGAAGAAGAAGGGCGAAAAGAGGAGGGCAACCCCGAAAACATCAACACCACCCTACCTTCACCACCTGATCCATCAAACTCATTCATCACAAAAAAAGTTCGTAAACTCAATTCATTCCTTGAGTCATCCGACTTAGTTCCCCGATCCTTAGATACAAAGTTTTTTTGCACAAAGGATGATGGTGACGTAATGTTTATTGAAATAATCAAGAAGTATAATGATTCTCACGAAGAAGGACCTGAAGATAAGGAAAATACGATAATAGAAGGGTTAGAAGTAGAGTACTTTGACATATTTCCGACTAGGAGCGAACTAGCATATCATAAGTACCTAATGAGTGGCCCAATTCCATCCTTGTTTCTGAGAAACCCCATCATCACAGAGGGATGTCCATCAAACCTTAAAATACCATGCAACATTGGACATGTGTATAGGATTAGGAAGGGACATGCACGTATTTGTAGGAAATATGAGTTACGTCATAGATTTTACCATTTTGGAAAATATAAGACTAACATCGACCCTAGCTTTCCCGATGTGATCTTTGGAACGACCATTCATTGAAAATCGCCTGGCCTACTATAATAGAAACACGGGTTAATTACTGTTCACGATGGAACTAAAAGGATCACCTTCAGACCCATATAAAAAAAAAGGAAACCCAAGAGGAGCGAATTTTCCTAGCCGAAGGTCTCACGAATTATTGTCATCTAAGTAATACTCGTGAAGATTACAATGATAAGGATATAGGAGGCCATCCGACTTAGAAGAAGGGTTTTATAGGAACACCATTAAGCTTGGACCCTAATACGTGACTGGAATGGATGATGAAGGATAAGTCACGTAAGAACGTGTGACTTCGATTCTAGCTACAAGACTCATAAATAAAGAAAAACGCTTCTTGGGAGGCAACCCAATGTTTATTTTTCCCGCACTTAGGAATGTCATGTGTTTTAATTATTTATTGTTTGTTTTATTATGTTTGAATGAATTTTGTAATCATGCTTTCTTTGTTTTTAACTTCGTCTTATCTACAATCAAATGTATTTTACAATAAAATAAGTGTAGGGGAATATATCCCGTTTTTAAAACCAAATTCAAACATATAAAATAAGGGCAAATCGCATAAAAAGGTACCCATCTTAGGCTCAATGTCAATTATAGGTACTCATTTTTTTTTCTCAATTTAAGGCATCGATCTTTGTTTTTGTTGCAACGTTAGGCAATTAACAGGTTTTTCGGTTATATTTCTAACGATCGTTATTTTATTATTGC
>BQNB010157106.1:0-15194 GCA_026074375.1 Tanacetum coccineum | reverse complement strand
TCATGTGAAGTCTTGCTTGCTTGTTGTTTGATTCTAGTATTTGGATGTTTTGGATTAAGTTTAGATTATGGACCCTTGTGAGGGCATTTGAATAATTGTAAGAGATTGTGGGTTTTAGTTGCGATTTGGGACATCACTCGAGGTTGTTCGAGGTTGATGGTCTTCATAGCACTTGAAGTTTATGCATTTTAGTTTTCTATATTTTGTATCTTGTGTTATGATTGATCATTATATTGCACTCCCGAGTTTTCGCCATTGTCGGGTGTGACATATATATTAAACCGAAATTAAGGTTTTAAGTGTGTAACTTTGTATAACTTTAGGGTGACGAACCCTAGTCGGTCTAGCAGCTTTTATGGTCGTTTTTAGGGCTCAAAACCCTATTGTAACTACCTTCAATCCATGTTTTAATCAAGTAAGATTGTTTATCATTAATCATTCAATATGTCTATGTGTTGTTTGATTGATTTATGTTCTTGCTTCATCTTTAACATGCTAGGCTAAACCATCCTTTGTATTTACTTATGATTGGATAAAACCTAGGTTGTAGATCCTTTTGATGTTGCTTCTTGTTGATGGATGTGCGCGTTAGGCTCTAGAAAACTATCCATAAGATATTAAATTGGCATAGACGTCTAGGGAAACGCGAGTAGCGTAGAAAGGATACCATCGGTAACAGTCTTCATACTAGCTTACCCCTAATATGGTTGATCCCTCTCAAGATATTTCACATGCATTTAATATACTCTTAGGGGCCTTGTAATAGTCTTTATACTACCTTACTTATGCGTTGCCCTAACAAAATATTAAATAGACGGCGGGTTCGTGTAATCCGTTCATGACTTAGGAAATACTTACATAGATCATCACAAGTGTGACAAGGCATCAGATCTAGGAGAAGCAATCTGAGAAGTAGTGCATGATTAGGTAAATACATTTTTTTATCATAAAGTTATCACCATTAGTTTAGATTATATTTAGTTTAATTAGCTAAAACAAACCAACCTCTCAAACCATGATATTTACCTGCTTTCTTATAAATATAAAAACATAAAAAGAATCTTCTCTTAACCACTTAGAATTATGCTAGACCGTGTTCGATCATTCCTAACCTATTCCCCTAGAGAACGATAACAACCCCCGAGTCTTGCCTATACTACACTGCAACGATTAGGTACACTGCCACGATTGTAAAACTTCTTGTGAAGTATTCGCAACCCTCACATCAGTTCCGTATTTAAACAATCAGATAGTAACAAATATGTAGCGGTTGCACACATAATGCTGTTATGCCATGCCAAGCCACATGTCGCTTTAGACGTCAAATAAAAGCAACGTAACTGCAAGGCAATATGAACAAAGCCTTAACAAAAACCATTTAACCCTCGTTTTTTAACATGTATTAGACCATTTGATATGCCAACAAAATATGATCAAAGTAAGAAACACAGGACGCCACATGCTTAAAATTAAACTTACATCAACAAAAGCCAATCAACAACATCCACATTCGGAAAAAGCAAACCTATATAAGCAACTTCTTAAGCAGACATTTAATTGAATAAGACATAACACGAAAAACCTACATAATGCATACAAACAAACATTTTGAAAGACTAAACCTGCATCAGCCACTATTTAAGCATACATTTAATTTAACGCAACATAACACGAAAAACATTCAGTGAAACACAACAGAAGTCCAAAAACGTATTAACAAACAATATGAATCCAACAACATGCATATAAAACCGGAATCGAATATGGAACCTACTGATGGCCTATAATTTTTTCGGCGGCAGTAACATAAACCTACGATGAAAAAACGATTCCCCATCAGCTACATAAACATGCGTCACTTCACGCGCTCACTTTCGTTTCAATCATATCTTCTTCCACCAACTACCATCTCATACATACTTATTCAAGAACAAAATAATTTTGTTGTGATATGTGAGCAACAGACCAGATAAAGGGGATTCGATCCGACATGGCTGCAAGCAAACTATCATGCCGTCGTGCCAAAAGTCGGGTCACTACGAGCTTTCACAATCCAGTAACCTATTGTAGATGCAAAGCAATCAATGCGTTAACGCAATAGTTTCTTCATTGTATATGACACGTCATGGCTGCAAGCATAACTTGATGCTGCCACGCAATTCATGCACTAACATTTGTCAATTTCAAAGGATCAACTGGCTCAGAGAAGTGTTTAAAGCATCAAACAATATTGTAATTTCTGAGTTTGGCAAAGAACCATAAAAACGGCATGTTATCTGAAAAATAGAATCTCTTTTCAACAAATGTCAAGATCAGGCCACAAATCGTTTTAGCATATTCTTATTCTTGACCAACATTTGTGCACGTACAACATCTCATTTGATGCTTTAGACGCTCAGAGGCTGCTCATGAATTAGCACACATCATAAAGCAACTGAATGACGTTTATTGGTACTTTTAACTTTGATAGTGTATAGTATATCAATAGTATTGCGTAAACAAACTCTTAAAAATGCCATTGTTTTTTAACAACTATTAGTATTATGTATAATAAGGCTCAGATCTGCAAGTAAGGCATCGACATGAGACACTCAGCATGGCTGTAACCACAAGTTAGGCATGGCTGCCCCGCCAAGATACAATGCTCAATAAAATCGTAAAACCCATTTATAAAAAAACATGAATGCAAAAAACTATCATGATCGCCTTAATCAGCATATTATAACTATATATTAAACAATGTTATGTATCCCAAATCACGATTCCCCAACACTCTCATCACTCTCACATAACCCAATCCCACTTCACGCGTGTCTCTAAGTATCGGTCAGCTGAGATTAGAGCTTAAGTTTCTAAAAAAAAGAATTCCGACATGGCTGCAAACGTAAAAGTTTACCTAGCCAAGTTACGAACGCTTATGACCCACGTCAAAGCTACTCATATTCATCACAGCCTATAGTAGTCCTTAGATATGCGATAAGAATTTTGTTAATATCACGCATGCCTTAGTTAGAAGTCATTTGTTCCAATCATCAACCGCGCGTGATAGTTCCAAAACTCCTATCACATTCCAACGAATGGTTCTGCGTCATGTGATCAGGAAACACGAAAACAACTCTAACTTGGAGGTAAATTTCATTTATGTTACCTAATCATATGAACGCAGAGTCGTTCGCATGTACTAGAAGAAAGTACATATTTTAAGCAAGAACAAAGGAACTCACATTCTTACGTCCTCATTCTTGTTTTTTCATGCTGAACAAACTGTTTAGACACTCATACCAGATTTTTGAACCACGTGTCTCTTTCAGAAGCGAGACAAAAGGGACTTCTAGAGCAGATAAAGGCATATGAAACCCACCATGGCTGCAAACACACTAGCGTGCTACCACGCCAAGATTCAGGTCAATCATAACCTTTACAATCCAGTAGCCTATTATGATTGTAAATGAATAAACGCACCAACGCAACACTATATTCATAGCCAACAACAAAAGAAATATGGGTCCACAAACAGGTAGAAGAAGGTGTGAATGAAACATAAGTGGGCACACCAAAACAATTTGGCTCATACATGCGCTTGCTGGAGCGGATAAAGCTGCATCAAACACAACATGGCTGCAAACACGGTGTCGTGCTGCCAAAACCAAGATCTAAGCTAATTACAACCTTTACAATCCAACAACATGTCGTGATTCCAAATTCATAAATGCACAAACGCGGTAACATCATCATCGCCAACAACAGAACCCCAATAAACACACTGACACAATAATATGCAAAAGAGAATATGTAACTCGCCATGGCTACAAGCCCAATTTAGTATTGCCCCACCAAGATATCGATAGAGCCATGGGTGCAAACACAATCAAGTGATGCCCCGCCAAGATACGTGCCAATTTGGATCACTACAATAATCAAACCCGCCATGGCTGCAAACACAATCAAGTGATGCCCCGCCAAGATACGGATCAATTTCAACTACCACAATAATGAAACCCGTAATTGTTGCAAACACAATTTAGCGATGCCCTGCCAAGTTATGGTTCAATTTGAACCATCACAATGAAAGGCATACACCAAAGTTTAAATAAGCTAATAAGCAAACAAAAATAACAACACAATATAACATCATCTGTAAAAAACCCTAAAATCAAACTCGATCAAAGTTGTATGTGGTTAATACGATTCAATTAAAAAGAATATAACATCATCTTTACTAAACCCTAAAATTAAACCCAATCAAAGCTCCATGTGCTTCATATCATTCAATTAAAAAGAATATAACATCATCTTTATAAAACCCAAAATCAAACAGAACCCAAGTTGCATATGGCTCCTAAGCAAAGATTCAATTGCAACCAAAATAATATCAAAAACGACAAAGATTAGTGTATTTACCAAATCAATTAAACACACCGATAAATACCGTTGTTTAATACATGGTTACAACTTTTGGCAAGATGCAAAACACCAAAACCATAACAAATCGCACGCCATATATAGCCTCATCAAGATCAGATGTGATATAACCCCATCAAGATGTAAACAAACTCTTAAAAATGCCACTTTTTCTAAACAACTATTAGTATTATTATATAACTAACTATTTCTCAGATCTGCAAGTAAGAGAGCATCAACATGAGGAATTCGACCCGATCAGGCTGCAAAACCACGATTTGGGCATGGTTGCCCACCTACACACAACACACACAACAACAATAACACTCTCTAGTCTCTAAAACACTGTGAGTATCAATATTCTCTCTCTCTCTAAGTGAGAGAGAGGAGAGATTTGGGCATGGTTGCCCCGCCAAGATACATTGTTAAACAAAACCATAAAACCTGTTTATAAAAAACATAAATGAAAAAGATATCGTCATTGCCTTAATTATCATATTATAACTATATATTAAACATCGCTATGTATCCCAAATCACGATTCCCCAACACTCTCATCACTCTCACATAACGCAAACCCACTTTACGTGTGTCTTTAAGTATCGGTCGGCTCAGATTAGAGCTTAAGTTTATGAAAAACAAAATTCTGCCATGGCTGTAAATGTAGTAGTTTACCTAGCCAAGTTACGAACGCTCACGACCCACGTCGAAGCTACTCATATTCATCACAACATGTAGTAGTCTTTAGATATGCGATAAGAATTTTGTTAATATCACACATGCCTTAGTTAGAAGTCATTTGTTCTAATTATCAACCACATGTGATTGTGCCAAAACTCCTATCACATTCCAATGAATGGTTTTGCGTCATGTGATCAGGCAACATGAAAACAACTCTAACTTGGAGGTAAATTTCATTTCTGTTACCTGATCATATGAACGCAGAGTTGTTCGTATGAAGAGGAAGAAAGTGCATCTTTTAAACATGAACACAGGAACTCACATTCTTACGTCCTCATTCTTGTTTCTTCATGTTGAACAAACTGTTTAGACACACATACCAGATTGCCGAACCACATGTCTTTTTTAGAAGCGGGAAAAAAGGGACTGCTAGAACATATAAAGGCATTTGAAACCCACCATGGCTGCAAACACACTAGCGTGCTACCACGTTAAGATTCAAGTCAATCACAACCTTTACAATCCAGCAGCCTATTATGATTGCAAATTAATAAACGCACCAACACAACACCATCTTCATAGCCAACAACAAAATAAAAATAGGTCCGCAAACAGGTAGAAGAAGGTGTGAATGAAACATAACTAGGCACACCAAAACCGTTTGGCTCATACATGTGATTGATTGAGTGGATAAAGCTGCATCAAACACAACATGGTTGCAAACACGGTGTCGTGCTGCCCCGCCAAGATTTAAGCTAATTACAATCTTCCCAATCCTGCAACCTATCAGGATTGCAAATTCATAAATGCACAAACGCAATAACATCATCATCGCCAAAAATAAAACCCTAAGCCATTGGAACACACTGGCATCATAGAGTATGTAACTCGACATGGCTGCAAACCTAACTTAGTACTGCCCCGCCAATATATCGATGGTGCCATGGGCACAAACATAATCAAGTGATGCCGCGCCAAAATACGTGTCAATTTAGATCACCACAATAATCAAACCCGTTATGGCTGCAAACACAATCAAGTGATGCCCCGCCAAGATACAAGTCAATTTAACTACCACAATAATGAAATCCGCCATGGCTACAAACATAATTTAGCAATGCCCTGTCAAGATACGGGTTAATTTGAACCATCACAATGAAAGGCCTACACCAAAGTTTTAAATAAGCTGATAAACAAACAACAATAACAACACAATATAATATCATCTTAAAAAAAAACCCAAAATCAAACCCAATTAAAGTTGCACGTGGTTCATAAGATTCAATTAAAAAGAATATAACATCATCTTTACAAACCCTAAAATGAAACCTGATCAAAGCTGCATGTGCTTCATATCTTAACTACTTATAAAGCATAATAGCCTTATATTTTTAGCAATATTGAATTTTCAACTTACACACATCTATGCATAGTGTACAACCCATATATACACAATTAAAACATACAAACATAATTACTACTCCTATCAAAATACCCTCATTACATTAATATACAATCATATCTACACATGTTACAACCATAGGAAAGCATATTGTACCACTTTTTAATACATAATTAATACGCCTATTAAAACACCCCATTACTTAAAAGTATAATGATATATTTACATTGTACAACCATTTAAAAACATACCTACCAAATTAAATACAACCAATTAAAACACCTGCTCACTTCAAAGTACAATAATATTTTCACAATGTACAATCTAAACAAGTTACAATATAATCAAAAGTATAAACTAATTAAACACACTAATTAAAAAATACATGTTATTATACACATTATACAAACTAATAAAACACATAATGCTTCAAACAACTATATGCTAACAAGTTGATGGTACACATAGTTTTGAAAACCGGACCGGACCAACAGGCTCAACCAAAAACTGGAGTCGCCACCGGTTTGGCTAGCCAATAGCCATTGGTTCGGCTAGCTAATAAAAGTCGTTCTAAAACGAACCGGAGAGAACCCGTTGAACCGATACAAATGGGTAAACCGGGATATATTTCTTCGGTTAATCGTCACAGAGTACCCACCGCCACAACGCGCGAGTAACCTCTAGTCATTCAATTAAAAACAATATAACATCATCTTTACAAAACCCTAAAATCAAACAGAACCCGAGTTGCATGTGGCTCCTAAGCAAATATTCAATTAAAAAAACACGTAATATCAAAAGCGACAGAGATCGGTGTATTCACCAAATCAATTAAACACACCGATAAATACTAATGTTTAATACATGGTTACAACTTCCGTCAAGATGCAAAACACCAAAACCATAATAAATCGCACACCATATATAACCCCATCAAGATCAGATGTAATATAACCCCATCAAGATGTAAACAAACTCTTAAAAATGCCACTGCTTCTGAACAACTTTTAGTATTATGTTAAATAAGGCTCGGATATGCAAGTAAGGCATCGACATGAGACACCCAACATGGCTGCAACCACGATTTGGGCATGGCTGCCTCACCAAGATACAATGCTCAATAAAACCGTAAAACCCGTTTATAAAAAACATAAATGCAAAAAGCTATCTTCATCGCCTTAATCAGCATATTATAACTATATATTAAACAACGCTATGTATCCCAAATCACGATTCCCCAGCACTCTCATCACTCTCACATAACCCAATCCCACTTCACGCGTGTCTCTAAGTATCAGTCGGCTCATATTAGAGCTTAAGTTTCTGAAAAACAGAATTCCGCCATGGCTGCAAACGTAATAGTTTACCTAGCTAAGTTACGGACGCTCACGACCCACGTCGAAGCTACTCATATTCATCACAGCCTGTAGTAGTCCTTAGATATGCGATAAGAATTTGGTTAATATCACACATGCCTTAGTTAGAAGTCATTTGTTCCAATCATCAATCACGAATGATAGTGCCAAAACTCCTATAACATTCCAATGAATGGTTTCGCGTCATGTGATCAGGCAACACGAAAAACAACTCTAACTTGGAGGTAAATTTCATTTCCATTACCTGATCATATGAACGTAGAGCCGTTCGTATGAACGGGAAGAAAGTAAATCTTTTAAGCAAGAACACAGGAACTCACATTCTTACATCCTCATTCTTGTTTGTTCATGTTGAACAAACTTTTTAGACACACATATTAGATTGTTGAACCACATGTCTCTTTTAGAAGCGGGACAAAAGGGATTACTAGAACAGATAAAGGTATATGAAACCCACCATGGCTGCAAACATACTGGCGTGCTACCACGCCAAGATACAGGTCAATCACAACCTTTACAATCCAACAACTAGGGATGAGTAGAAAAAACTAAAACCAAATTGAAAACCGAACCGAAATAACCGACCAAAACTAGAAACGATGGTTCGGTTTTTACTTTTTCAAAAACCAAAATTTTTTTGTTCGGTTTCGGTTTTCGTCCAAAAACCGAACCGTAAATACTGAACAGAACCAGTTTTGTTATATAATAATATATAATTAATATAATATAAATAAATAAATAATAAATCAATTTTTTTTAATTCATATTCATTTTCTGTGTGAAATTATAATATATATATCTTAATGTTTATATATGTGTTTGTCATGTGTGTGTTTACTTGACAATGTGTCATTACATATGTGCAAATGATTATACTATGTGTATTTTGATTTGCATGTGTGCGTCTCATTTATATGTGTGTAATTGTAGAAATTCGGGGTAAAACAAGTTTGTTAGTATAAATTTGCCACACCCAAATAGAAACGGTTTGAAACCGAAAAAACCCAACAACCGATAAGAAACCGGAAAAACCGAACCGCAAAAAACCGAATATTTCGGTTTGGTTTCGGTTTTAGCCAAAAAAACAACCAAAACCGAACCGTGCACACCCTACCAGCAACTATGGGAAAAAAATGATCACAAAATAATAACAAAGTTTGAGGAGTGTTCCGTTCAAATCATTATAACATAAAAGTTACAAAATCAAAAAACATTATTAAAACTTTAAGTGATTTGTATAACAAACATCAAGTTATAATGACTAAATTTAAACAAATCTCAAACTTAGGGCATCCACTATGGTGGTTTGTGAAAATGTTTATAAAATTATGAAGAGGTCTAATAATTTGTAAACCACAGTAAACATCTATTTCAAACTTATGTGGTATGAAGAAGTCTAGGATATTAGACCTTTTCATAATTTAATGCACTTGAATTATGTGAGATGTTTATAAAACTTGAAAAATTTTATACATAGCGGAGATAGATTTATAAAACTAAAAGGTTTATAAATTAATGTCATAACACCATCCAAAGTTTACAATTTTTTCCAAAGTTTGGTTTCGGTATTCGGTTCGGTTTTCGGTTCAGATTTCCAAATTCACATCTAACCCGAAAACCGAATTTAGTTCGTTTAGAAATTCGTTCGGTATTAGTTCCCGTTCGGATTGCGATTAACGTTATTGTTTTTTTCGGTTTTTCTGCTCTCCCCTAAACTTAGTCTAAATTGTATCAATGACCCCTATGCTACGGCTAACCTTGTTTACATCGCAATAAATAATTGAAAAAAAATAGTCCAAAATGTAACTAAGAAAAATCAAAAGAAAAAGGTAAAAAGGATCACAATATGTCGCAAAATTTCAAGATAAAGATAGCAAATGTATACTTGTGAGTTGTGACTTGCTTCAAGATTCGTAAAGGGTAAAAGTCATAAATTATTAACATACTTTTACTTTTTTCTCGACTTAGGCAAAATAAAATATATACTCTCATTATCACCATCCAAAGTTTACAATTTTTTCTTTTTCTAAAGTTACAAACCTTCTCAAAAGTGACATGTAGATAGACCTCATGTACTTATCATGTCATTTTCATTTAACTTTTTTTTATATTCACATCACCCCACCTCACTTCTCCTCCTCACCCCACCTAATTTATTCACCAGCACCTACCAATCCACTATCTTCAAAAACTCCATTGATTAACACAACAAATTCAAAACACCATATATAACCGAAACCCAAATCAAAGGCTGTGAAGATGAATTTGTTATATATAATCACCAGTAGCCTCCAACTCCACTACGACCAAACACAAATCTGACTATTAGCTCCCATCTTGATACTCAGATTCGACTGTTACACATCGAGGCTTATTTTCATAAGAGAGCCCAAAAAAATCTGATACACATCCAGCATTATTCGATTGATACAAACCTTATTCTGAATAAAAGTACCCATAAACGAATCTGTGTTAAACGACCATTGAATCTAACACCGTAAACGAATCTGTGTTAAACAACGAAGGACTAGAGAGGGCGTTACATCTTGTGGAGGACATGAGAGCATCCATGTTTTTTGTGGGGACACATTGAATCTATGTTATCTTTAAGAACAATAGCAAATAATCTTGTGGCATTGAATATGTGTTATTGATGGGCCTTATCCTTATATTAATCAGTCATTTAAAATTTTCTAGGTGAAAAAAGTCAACCAAAGTAAATTTCACATGGAAAAAATTAATGACATGGAAATTATGAAAATCACGTTTCCTATATTTACCGGTACCAACAAGTTTGGATGGTGATAATGGGAGTATATATTCCATTTTGCCTAAGTCGGGAAAAAAGTGAAAGTATGCAGGTAATTTATGGCTTTAACCCATTCGTAAACTGTGTTTCACGATCGTGTCTATACGAGGTACCCCATGTTCAATCGGTAATGAATTATAATAGTACTAGAACACTCGAAAGAGTCAAACTATCAATTTTACGCAAAATGAAACAAGACAATGGCCCAAAAACATCCAAATGGCAACAATGCCAAAAGAAATCTTCGAGCTTGATCAGATTAGTTGAGTAGCAGACGAAGTAGGAACCAAAGATGAACGTACAAAGAGTTGCAACAAAGCGCTCACGAGCAATAAAATTGAGACCTAGCTGACTCAACGGGTTCAGAATCCAATCCAAACTCACATGAGAGTCGTTCTGTTGATTTTAGGCTGGTTTCTTGAGTACTAACCATATATGCATGGGTGACGTGAAGTGCTCTATCGAGAAACTTGTTGATGTCGTCGTCTCACACGAGGTGATTCCTAGTGATGCCCCTAGCTGGTTAGGCTCTCTAGTTATGACTTGAATGGTGACGAAGTCTTCATTTTGCGAGAAATCATCACGAGATGGTGAACTTGTACATAGCTATGACGCTATCATCATCACCATCATCTCGATTGTAACACTTCTTTGCTATTTTAGTATTTTACCTTTAGCCTTGCATGTACTGTAATAATTTTGACATAATGTTTCATTTTTTTGCTTTGTTCTTTAGGCTAGATTTGTTGTCCTATATGATCTTCAAAAACCTTTTAAGTTATTGCAAATTGGATGACATTCAAAAGATATAATGTATTCTGCTTGTTATATTTATAGTTAACTTTTTGAGCTGAGAAATTTGTTGCTTTTGAGGAACATGGTCGGAAAGTTACTGAAAAAGGGCATGGGCCTACTTAGTTGGTGTCATTTGAAAAAGAAAAAAAAAAGTTCCATCGTCAATCCTTGTAAGGCCGAAAGTCATTTTTTATTTTTGGTGAAATTGAAAGTAGTTTTTCTATTTTAGGTAGGGTATGATTGTTTACGTTTTAACCTACCCCATACATCGTGGAAAATGATATTAAGACTCATAACTTGTAAAAGACTGTATTGAATGTTACCTTACCTTTTGATGTATCACAAAAAGTGTTCATTGGCCTAAGATTGTTATTCTATGAGTCAATTTTAAAGATAGAGATCCTCTAATGTTGAGTTTAACATGACTAGTCATGTTGTCTCACATAAAAATTAGTAAGTCTCTCTTTTTAAATTTAAAATGAATCATCTTGTGAGGACAACTCTCTTTTAGTTTTAGGGTAAAAGCTAAAAATACTCTATGTAATATCCCAGATAACTCATTCTACATTCTTAAATGTGTCATTATACTTACTGCCATGTCAGAATTCATAATGTAGAATGAGTTATCTGGGATAGTACATAGAGTATTTTTAGCTTTTACCGTTGTTAAAAAGAAGGTTTCACTAGGTATAATGACACATTTAAGAATTCATTATGTAGAATGAGTTATATATGATAGTACATACATTATTTGTAGCTTTTACCCTTTAGTTTTATGTGAGACAACATGACTAGTCATGTTGAACTCAACATTAAAGGATCTTTATCCCAATTTTAAATGTTCAACATTTGGGTTGGTGGTGGTCCACTAAGTAGTAAAAAATAACAATAATAATTTTAGTCTTGTACGCGTGAATGTACTCAATTTTTGACAATTGTGCCGAAATTTGGTGAGTGTTTTAAGATTTTTGCTTGACAAAGTTTCGTCTTCTTCGAAAAAAACAAAAAGATTTCAAATACCAGTAGAAAAAAAAATCAAAACATAAATTTTTTATTTTTTTTGAAAAAGACAAAACTTGGTTTCACAAAAAACATCAACAGTAGTTGGTCAAGCAAAACTTGGGTGCTACTATTGGTACCTCTGGTTCACCGAAAGTACAAATATTCTGTACTTTTAATGCTTGTCTCTCTGTTTACAGTGCAACACAGTTTTTTATCAGTTTATGTTTCATATTTTTTATCAGTTTAACACTTTTGACTTTTTAAACTTTATTATTTTCATTTCAAATTCTGCGTTTCACAGTTTTATAACATAAACAAAAGTTTCTATCTACACATAAACACTCAAACCAACACACCACACACACACACACATATAAAAAAAACCAAAAAAACAGGGGGTACGAAGGGGGGGGGGGGGGGGGTACCAATGGCTTTTTAGGGGGTACAAATAACCAACCCCGCAAAACTTATGTCGATTGTCGAGTAAAAAACATCCATCATGAGTTTCGTATCAAAAAAGACAAAACTGTTTTTTCAAACATTACATAAGTCGAGCAAAAAACACTTTTGTGGCATAAAATTCCATTTCGATCGAGAAAAAAACATCAACCGATTTTCAGGACACTTGTCAAAAATTAAGCCGAGTCGCATGATCTAATAGTTACACACGACTTAAAGTAAAACCTTTTTTTTTTTACTAATTTATGGGCCACAAAGCAATAAGATGATTAATTTTGGAATTGACAATTATTCTAATTTTTTTAAAGAGAATTGAGATAAGCTGTATATCACCACATTGTTCCACTTTGGTCTGGGTCAGTGGATGTTTATGTGTATATTTTGAACTGGTCGTTGATTTCTATACAATTTGTTAGCTGGATTGTCAAAGTATTTTAAGGGACCACAAAACGTTAGACTCGGTTCTAATACATGTGTAATATAATGGTTGGCGGTTCAATTCTTGTAAACTACTTGGAAACACCTTAATTACGGAGTCCACAGGTTCACGCGCATTAAAAGGACCTGTAACTGGGTCCACAATCCACATCCTATAACTGGGTCCACAATCCACATGCAAACTGGGTGCACATGCTGAAATAATTATTTATGTTTTTTCTAGCACTACAACTTTAACTGTTCCCTCACGTTTCCTTTTAAGATGTTTTAATTTAATTATCACTATTAAAAATAAATAAAAAAATTTAATCAAGTTTGCTATATTATCTTTATTTAAAATTGTTATTACAAACTTTAAATAATTAGCTAAGGGTAAAACTGTTATTCTGTCAAAAAGTAAGAAAGAGAAAGCTGTAATAAATGTATTTTTCTTAAACTGTGTGTTTTTTGTCGAGGGACAATAATTTTATGACGGATTATTTATATTATAAACTATCTCACATCTTTTAAAGTATCATTTAAAGCCATAACTATTTGATTGAAGAGCTTCTGATACCAACATGAATACCATTAGAACACAAACCTTAACCACAACCATTTATTTATGTTTAATTCACTTTACTTATCGGATGTTGTTATTCAGATCACTTGTTCACTTTTTACTTTTCGGGCTCACCTCTTACTTCTTTTATAACTTATTGTTAGTTTTTGTTTCTTTTTAATTATTAATTTTGTTTTGTATTTTTGGTCGAACTTTATATTTATTATTTTATATTTTTTGTTTTGTAGTTTTATATAAAATAATTTTTTTAATTAAAAAATTATAGATATTGGAATCAATTTAGGAAGCGTGTGGATATTGGACATCTCTCTTTTATACATATTTCTTCCATGCTAAAATTATGGCCCTCATTTTTATTTTTTTTTTGAATGTCCCAAAACAATAGTCTCTCTTGAGTCTTGTCTTAACTAATCAATTGAAATTTTAGTGAGTAGAAACGATATTTCATTGATCGAAGAGTATAGTATTCACATTTTTTTTAAATATTGTCTTTGTTTTTGGAAAAATAATAATTTTGAGATATAAGGAGTATTTAATTATTTCATTTTCTTGAGTTTTTCTATGAAACATTTAATTCAACGCATGAATTAAGTTTTTCAATTAATTTAGTTCTAATTTAAGTTTCATTGACACCACCTAGGATAGAGACAATTAGACAAGTTGACAAATACTAATCGATGCGTTATTCTCCACATAAGTTCAAAGATATTCCCAACCAACTTGGCAATAATCAATAGCGTGAAATTTTTGTTATTTGAGCCCCTTAATAACAATCATATTCAACTACCACGTTGTTATCAAGTAGTGTGCACGACAAGTGGGACAAGACATTACGGCGAATAAGAAAATACTGGAGCACTGTCTTGAGTGTTGACTATTCATGTGAGGTCAGTTATTCATGTAAGGACGACGGTGAAGACATTATCATCGAAATCTAACCAAAAATCATATCAAAAATGGAAGATAAGCACGACGGTGAAGCATCCAATAAAAAACCGCACAAATACACGATCAAAATCATCAATAAAGGTATCAAGAGCCGAAGTTCCTGATTAAAATGCCTACAAGGAGAACCAGGAATATTAATGATGTCTATGAGCGTATTATAGCAAGAATGGACGAGCGATTAGATCAGTTTGTTGATCAATTTTCTAATCGAATGAATGATATGATGAATCTAAGAAGATGTGAGGATCGTAACGGTCGGAGAAGCGAAGACGAAGAGTTAGGAAATCCGTTCTTTAAGGGTGATTGTTCATCTTCTAATGA